>LPNX010646210.1:183357-214192 GCA_001517045.1 Pseudotsuga menziesii | reverse complement strand
AACAAAATAGATGTAACTAACTAAAAGAAGCAAAGTTTTATTATAGCTAAAAATAGAAATGCAGAAAGTAAATGCTCTCTTTCAAAGAGCTTATTTTCCTATTCTAAGCATGATATAAAAAGGGTTAAGTGTAATAAGAAATCCAATGTAACCACCTAAGCATTTTATTGACATAAAAAAAAAAATTCCTTGTCTTTGGTTACCAGCCAAAGTAAGGATACTTTATTCAGAAAATGCAAACCTGCGTGATGATTCAGAATGGGCGGGATGGATGGGAAATCATAGGCATGAATAATGTCGTCAAACTTCCTCCCAAATTGGTAAGTGCCTGCACAGGCTGCTTCTATCCATGACTGGATAGGACTGATATACCAATCAGAATGATGAGGCAGATTGACGACATCATCATATTGATCATCGGGGCTCATCAAATGATAACTTGTTGCACAAGCCCCAAGTAGCCCAAATCATAAGGAACCTCTATATGTGAAAAAGATGGCTGAGACTGATATTCCACTAACTGCATTACATCTGACTTTTCACAATATTGTTTCTCAATGTCTTCATTGTTGATATCCTTGTGCGGCTCTACATGGTATGATTTTGAATGATCACATGAAAATTCTGAATGCTCCTCTTCCATACTAAGGTTTTCCCAGGCATCCAGATCTGTGCTTCCCTCTATGGATGTATCGTAGATTGGACTTCCACAAATTTTTGAATAAACACTCCCATTGTTGGACATATCATGGATGGGATTCTCCATAAAATTTTCACAAGTTGGATTACCAATAGTCATCACTCCCATCCATGTCATATGTGGGGGACTCTTCATCCATGGCATCATGCTCATGCCTATCCATGTCTTCCTTGTATTCATACAAAAATTCTTTAGATAAAATGTTACTAGGAAATAAACTTTCCAAACCTTCATCAACATGAGGAGAACAAGGTCTAGTGTCACCACACACTGTAGTGATCTTATCATAGGTTTCTTTATGGGCTTCTGTTATGATATCATGAAGAGGATCTTCAATCTTATCTTCAATCAAGGAAATTTTTTGGACATATTCAATGGGATCACTTGGTATGTGTTGCTCAGTGGATTTCTCTAGAGGGCTTTCTGGAAAGGTGTCAGCATTGCAACACACTTGAGAATACACCAAATCTTCAATGTCTTCAACTATGGTGACATGAGGAGAGTCTTCAACAATGTGTTCCATCATGGGCTCCTCCTGGAGCTCTTCAATATGATCATCTTGGATTTTCCCTTCCTCAGAATCTTGCTGTGTATTGGGAGATACCTCATTTTCTTTAAGAAGACGCTTGATTTCTTCATTTCTTAAATAACCTCTAGGATGCTTTTTTATTGGAGTACCATGGAATTCCTCTTTACTTAAATGTTAAATAAGTGATTCCAAGTCTTCAATACTTTGTATCATGGAAAAAGGTCCATCATATGTTTCCGTGTGATACTCTGTCCCAGATAGGTAGAAGGTACAGATATTTTCAAGGAGCCTTTTTAAACCATTCTTACTACACCTACCATCATGCCACTGCTCTAAAAACATCCAAAGGAAGCTTGTAAAAGAATTTATACACTTATCAGGAAGGCCTTGATAGAACCAATAGCAAGCCTCACCCCCAAAAGTACTAGCAAACATTTGCATCATATCGTCTTCATGGAAAATATTGAAGTCAACAATCAACTGAAGGAAATATTTGACATGCCAGATGGCTGAGTCACCATAATCTCCATAAAAATTTGGAATCCAGTTATACACATCCACCGAACCATCACAACAGTTAGGAAAACCCGGGATGTTTGAGAAATCGATAGGTTGAAACCTTAAGGCTAACTGGGCACCATATTTCTCCTTTAATTCATCCAAAATAGTATCCATTTGATATAATGATTAAACCTTGTACTGACAAGGTGGAGTTGTCATGTGATGAGATTTAAAGGTTTTAACATGTCGCATGGGCTCATCTACACACAACAAAACCTCACAAGTTTATGAGATAACAGGGTTTTATCCCTTCAATGGAGTCACCATGTGAAAAAGAAAAATAAGCATTTATAAATCTTTTCACAAAAATTATTTTTTGCTTTTCTTTGAAAAAATAAAACTAGAAAAAAGGTCAGTGGAGTCGCCAGATGAAAATTAAAGATCTACTCTAAGCATTCATCAAACAAAGAAAAAACAAAAAGAAAGAAAACAAAAGTCGTACTCGGGAATAAAAAAGATTTATCCTCGGCAATGGCGCCAAAAAGTGTTGCTGCCTTTTCACACACCTGGGTCACGTGGCAGAAATATTCAAGCCACTCGGTGTGTCCTTGGGGGAAAGTCTCGAGTCAAGGCTGTCACCTTGTTCTTGACTCCTCCGTTTAGGCTCAACTCCTAATGAAATCAAAAGAGATCAATGTGCTTGCATGTGCTTGGAGTGAATGTTTTGCGATTGCATCTTGGTATGTTTTAAGTTAAAATTGAGGTATGAATTGATTAAATTAGGCTAAGTGGGGACTCCAAATATACCCGAGAGTACTTGGAGTATGTCAAAAACAAAACCTTTACGGCTACCCGCAAGGAATATGTGGGCTGAAATGGAGTCTCTAGGGCTATTGTTCGTAACGCACCCATTAGGGTGTGACAGAGGTCGGCGCCCCGAGGTCACTTTTCAGTAAGTTCCCATTTCCTTTGGGTATTTTGCCACCGTATATGTTCGATCGAGGTGTTGGATTTTCACCTGATGGTTTGTCGATTGGGGAGAGTGAGTCCTAATTATGCTAGTCACCCAAGTGCTTTTGATACAGCTTGAATGATCGGACGAACCGCAGCCAAGTGCAGAGCATACACACTGGAGTCTTGTAAATGTTAATAAGTTTTAACTAAGTGTTCTTGTTTAAAAGAAAAAAGCCTCCAAGAACCTCTTTCGATCCAAGTGGATCTCAATCAGGGAATCAAGGAGGGGTTAATTTTAAATTGCTGATAAACAAAAGATGAAGAATAAAACAACTACACAAATCTGGTTTTCTGATTAATCCTACCATGAATCTCTTTCCCCTTGCGGGTCACTCGGGAAATCGTGGGGTAAGTATTATGATTACTTTGAAATGTAAGATATGGAGTATGGAATTAACAAAAATATCAAGTATACTACCCTGCAAATCAGATCAATTCTAGTGAAAAAGGAATAAGCAGAAAGATGACGAAAATGGCACCGACGCGAATCCCCCGAGGGGGGATGGGGAATGGGCTCGAAAGAGCCTATTCAAAGAATGATTTTATTACAGTGGTTACAATATCAAAGGACTGATAAATCAGAACTTTCTTGTTCCTTATACAGGCTGAAACCAATATCTTACAGTTATACAAAAATCTTAAGAATTTTGTGACAAAAGAGAGACCCCTGGGGGGATTTGAGCGCTCCAAAAGCCACTTTGGACAGCAGATTCCTTTATTCTCTGTCAGACCTGCTAAAAGACAGCGATAATTTTAGAATAAAAAATTCCCAAAATCACTTTAAGAGTACCTTTGGGTCAGCCTATTTTATCTCATAAAAATGATGAAATTAAACTAGCTAAACCGACGAAAAAGAAACCAAGGAAAGCAAGCTTTCCTTGGGATATTGGCTTGCTGTTTGTGCAGCCAATTAAAATGCACTGATATTGCAGAATATTGAAATTTATAACAATGAAAGGAAATCTAATGCATGTGATCTACAAGTTTTCTTTCAAATTCATGCAAAAAGGACGATTTCCCTACAACTAGATCTGGGATGCTTATGATACTTTTTTAAGTGCAAGATCTAGGATATGAGCTATGAAATATTAGATCTATGTATATTTTAATTTGATGAAACAGATCCAAATGAAATCATAGCTATGAACTGAAAATGTAATCGGGTAAAGTGTTGATTTTTTGTAGAAATGAGAAGAAGAGGAAAGAAGGTCGGATCGTTGCTTGAATGGAGCAAGCTGGAAGGAGGCCCTTTCATGGAGTGCTAAGGGATAGAGTCTTGAGCTTATTGGATAGGAAAGGAGTCAATATAGATCCACATCCTCATCCATTCGGGTACCTACAACTAAATAACACAAACCTGCACAAACCTCGTGAGATATGGATATGGATGTATAAAGCAACAAAAATGAGAGATTATGCAGAAATAACCTTATTTAAGCATATAACTAAGATTTTTGAGCATACATCATATGGATAAATAGGATTAAACAATCTAGCTTTCCTAGTTTATACCCTTACTAGATTCAGCCGAATCCTTGAAGCCAGAACACAAAAGCAGCACAGGATTTGGCAAGAAATTGCAGCTACCACATCAGCAGCATAACACTGAGAATCCACACAATCAAAAGCACTACACAGTATAGCCTCCAAAGCTTCTTTATTCACAAATAATGATCAAATACAGAGTTACAATGGCAATCCCTTCAGTCCAGCTCTGACTAGCTTGGAAGAGGGAGCCTCCAGCAGGATATATACAATTTGCAGGCGATCTATCCCAAGGGGGGAGAAATTCCTCATGGAATCAAGTGAAATCAACTGATGGAGAGTTCATCAATGCAGAACTGAAGCTGGACTGAGCCTACTTGTCAACTGGGGACCTGATCTGGCTGACACACCAACCCATACATTGACACATCGGCCCAAAACTCATCCAGATGAGCCAAAACGTGTTGAGGAGAGAAGGAGGGCGAAATTCCCCATAAAGGATGCTCAAGATCAACTCTGGATCTGATTTGATCACCTCCTTCAGTGAAGGATTCGTCAGATCCAGTAAATCTGCTTCAGATCTGAGTGATTTCAATCAAATCAGCTGATAATCCACTGATTTATTGATTTTGGATTTGCTCCATTATTCATCAATTTATTAATTAAAATAATCAATAATTGATTTTCAAGGCTTTCTGACCTGAGTGATGGAAAATCACTCAAAACTAGGAAATAGTGGGTCCATGGGTTTACATGGTGCTCTTAGCTTGAAAATGAGCACCTACATGACTGAAACCAATTATTTGGCCCACTTTTATTACAAAATCAATTTTTCCAATTAAACTATTAAAAAATATCCTAAGTTTTGGAAAAATTAAAATTTAATAAAAAACACTAAAAAAACTAAAAAATTGAAAAATTGAAAAACACCTAGGGGGGCTTAGACATGTTCATATGACTCAAAAATGATGTCTAGAATGCTTATACATTGACACATAGACTCTAATAACCTCAATAGGCCCAAATTCCAAGCCGACCACCCCAACTTTGGAGGTATGGAGTGAAAAACTCAGAAATTATCAGTCGTTTATTCAACAACCAATAATAACCAATGGAAAAACACCCTGGGCTGATCGGATTGACAAATGAAGTCTAAGAGACCGATTCTTTTACAGACACTATCATGCTAGAACATTTATTAAAATTCCCCCATGGGGTATGAACATGTGATATGATACAACAAGCACTTCCCAGAAGTACTTCGAAAGGTCCTTTGAAGTCCGAACAAGTTAACCCTGTCCGGTTCACCAGGCTCACTTGATAAAAACCACTAAGTACAAATTAGGTGGTAACAGACATCACGGAATCCGCAAATCCCTCATCAATCACTATGCGCTTGATGGTGTTGTTTAGACACTCTACATGCACCAAAAGGGACACATAGTAATGCAACCGAGGATGGACTCTATGAGTTTCAAATTTGATCATAGAAGGAGAGCTTCCATCAACCACCCCAAGAGAAGACAATAAGGATTTCCTTTGCGGAGGACAAGTATGAAGAACTTCTAATGCAGACATCACATAGGGAGTCTAGCCCAAATCCTCGATGATAGAATAGTTTTGGGCGGCTCAAGCATTAGGATTGTGCCCCGAACGCTTCAAGAATCCCTTAGTAATGCGAGGTAGAGCTTCAGGCTTATCACTAGGTTTCTCAATACGGAAAGGGATCTCAGGTGGAGTGGGTTCTTTTCCTAGGTCGGATTGTGACATACCATAATCTTTAGAATGAGTCACAACATTTGTAGCATTCACCATGTTAATGCAACCATGGCCACTAGTGGTTTCAACTAGGTTTGGAGTCCCACTAGAAGCACCACTAGGATCCATAGTCCTCGAGTTCATATTTTGATTTTAAGGTAAAGGATTGGTCAGCACAGTTGGGCCCTGTGCAATGAAATTCGAGGCATCTTCCATTCGAGGGCACAAGTGAGTGAGGTGATCATATCGATACAAATTACAAGGAAATTTGACCTTATGCTTAGTTTTCTTGTCCCCCCTAACATTATTTTTGTTTTTCTTGTCATTATTGTCATTTTCATTATGATTCCCACCCTTTCGATTATTTTTACCTTTCTTTTTATTCCGTCCCAGTTTCCGATTACCTTTCTGGTTCGACAATTACACTGAAAGTACCTCCACTGTTTGGGTAGGAAGAGACGAAGCCATAGCTTGTCCCAAAATAGGCTGGCTAATAGACAAATTACTCATTTGGTTTGTAACCAAGATTACGGGTTTAACACTCATGGAGCGAACAATTCCATCAGCATGTGGCCCAGGTTTAAGCTTAGGGTCGAAATTGGATCTAGGTGCATTCGGTATGATCCCATACAAGAGCCCAGATTGAGAGTAAATCAAATCCAATTCTTGAGCTCTAAAGATATCTTTCTCCTCGTTTTGCACTCCAGATGTGGAAACATCGTTCGCTATGCAAGGAAATAAAGACTTGAGGAACCATTTCAAAGGAACTCTGGTGGTATAAAGGCCTTAATCAATCTTTTCTATCTACACCACTCTTGAATGTGATCAGATATATGCATGGCTTTGTCTTGCCGAAATGTTGACAAGAGTTCTGTACCGACATCGTAATGCACGGGTAGCTGAAAGTGATTGAGGAAAGTCATATCTATGTCATTATACGATTTATAAGTCCCGCCAGGAAGCTCTATGTACCACTTCACTGCAGGCCCTTTAAGGGTGCATTGAAATAGCCTTAAATGAACTAAATTGTGATTCAAGGAATTAGAAGAGCATCAAAGGTGGAATGTCATGACATGCTCACCAGGGTATTTGTAGCAGGGATTTATCCTTGCTACAAGGGTAGGAATAGCTCCCTTCTGTCTATAGGACGGAAGGGTAGGTTCCTATGTGAAAATGCATGAAAGAAAAACCAAAAGAAAACTGGACAAAGATGAAAGCAAAGAACAGAAAGAAATGGTCGTGATCCCATCTACAAACAAGGTTAGGGCTCCACTCCTAGAACCTACAAACAACTATTAAACAACAATAAACCTGCAAAACATGTTATAAATCAAACCTGCAAGCAAATATGGGTTAGGAAAATGACTAAAATACTAAATAAAACACATAAACAAATAGTGGTATACCTCTTCTTTGGTGCAATAGGCCACCATGCCCTGGCTGGAGGAAGTACCTCTCTATCTCACTCAGCAATGGAGGAGCTATGGCTCAATGGGGAAGATGAGTGGATGTGAGGGGGATGTGGGTGGCTTGAGATGCAAAGAGTCTCAAGGCACCCACAGGAAACATAACAATATGCAAGAGAAGATTTTTTTTAGAGTGACCCCCACCCCACCTTTTATAGCTTTCTTAGGGAATTTTAGGGTTTTAAGCCCTTGGTCAGGGATTTAGCCCTTTTTTGGGGATTTTAGCCCCTTCTGCTCTAACTTTAGCTCCTTTTAGGGTTTTAGGCTGATTTGAGGGGTTTTAGCCCCTTTTTGGAGGCTTTAGCCCATAGGAGAGTTATTTAGGCTCCTTTTTGGTGTTTTTAATCCCTTTTACTCAGTTTTAAGCCTTTTTGAGGGTGTGGGGGTCTAATGGGGTGTTACGAAGGTCATGCAAGGGTGTCCTTGGGTGGTGTAGGCCATGTAGAGCTAAGTGAGGGAGTTTTTGGGTTAAAAGATTGCCCCTTGATGTGTGAGGGAAAGAGCTCATCGTATGGCCGACGAACATCATAGGATTTGCTGCGGAGACATGGTGCTTTCGCGGCTGGGGCATGGTGGCTTTTGGTTTTTGTATTAATATGGTTCCCATAAATGGGTGAGATACAAATAATGTGTGAAATGTATATGGACGAGGTAGGCATATCCATGCTCATGACAATGTCAAAAGAATAATTTGATCTATGCTCTAAAATACAAGAGTTGATCATATACAACTAATAATACATAGTGGTTGCCTCAATGTGAGGCTGAATACAATATTGATATGAAGAACTACTACACTAGACCCATGGCATTCTCATGGAATGCTATATTTTCATGACTGATAGCCTGCGGGATCTGGGATAGTACATAGCTATATGGACTCAATGATTGAGAGTCAGAGTCTCTGTGGTTCAAGTATGCTGCATCAATCATAAATCTATATAGAAGCACTGGTGGGGATTCTGAACACTGTCTCCAACGCAACCCAGAAATCACAAGGGAAATAACCTATTTAGGTCCCTCGAATAGACTCATCAATGTGCTAGAGTCAGGTGACATCTGGGGTCTTCAACCAAATACTCCATGGACCAAACCCTGTACAAATCTCAATGGTGTGATGATGTAGTTGAAGTCGAGCACGTGACAAAACAACCACCTCGAGAGGCACTAAGGACTCCTCTCAAGTGGTCCAAGGAACTCATCAATGATCCTAATTAAATTGAGGTACAGGGACCTCTAGGTCTATCCTATGGAATATGTGTGTTGTCATCGACAGAAGGAGACCCGCCCCTAGTCAAGGCAATGATGTTTCCTTGACCAGAAGCGTGAGGGAGATAACCGAAAGGTGTGAGACAATCTACGGACTGACCCACTGAATGGGGGGGGAGGGGGAGGGAAAGAATTGAACAGGGGCAGGGGGAGTGTGGTATAATCAAACTTCCTTTGTTCAGAGTATGATGGTAGGGTGGATCAGGTAGCCAATGAAACTGACTCATGGGAATGGGATCATAGCTGTAATACCGGGAATGTCACTACATATGGGAAATACTTGGGGGAGGTGGATACTTTTGATATTGATGGGATTCAAGGAAGACACATTGCAGAGTACTCTGAACAAAGGCGACCCAAAGTGGGAATGTTGCCAAACTATTTTTTGTGGTGTGGTGTCTAGAGACACTGTTGTGGTACGATCTCATGGATTTTTAGTGAGCCCAAGAAGGTAAATGCTCGATGGTGCTTTCAATTTTATATAGTCTGAAAGCACAAAGAAGACTTAAGTGGGGGATATTTTCCATTGGTAGTCTCCTGTGCCTAAAAAAGGATAAAATTTTACATAGGAGAGATCGCCCATCCTTTTGGGGATGGGAGACTTCTTTACCGTTGGTATTCCAATCAGGCCGAAAAAGGTTAAACCTATACTGAATGGACGATCATTCAGATAATTTTACACGCATGAACGAAACCAAGTTTGCTCGGTAATATTTTCTTGATGAGAAGGATGGAAAAGAGCTTAACAAAAACCCGTGATGATATTTTTCGTAAAGTGCGGCCCCTCTGCCTAAGAAAGCATAAAAGTATGTAGAGGGGAACGGTCTTGGCTTGAATATGCCAAGGTGGTCCTTTTCATTTGATGGTATACATAGACTGCAAGAGGAGGTAAACAAGATGATGTAGATACCTTTTCCTATACTTTAGTGGGTGAGAAAGGAAGCACCTGTGTTCAGCTATCTTTTCATTGTTTTTAGGAGTAAGAAAAGAGCTTAAACGAAACTCCGGTATGGTCAAGCGATTGCGGTGGCACATGTGATGCCCCATGTCAGGACAGTGGACAGTGGTCCAAAGGTCATCTGCATAGTATGGATAGAGCAGAAGGCTCTCAAACATACCAATACATGCATGGGATAGATCATGGCAGAGGCTCGTGTGTCGATGCGGTAGAGACATGCAAACCGAGGTGGCTCTCAGATAGAGGTCAGGAGAGCTGTGTGTGAGTTGTGGTGGATGGAATTGACTACATGTGAAGTGAGTGCAAGTCTAGGGGCACTTATATGCCAAATACATCCAAGAAAATAAAATCATTTTGTGGACAGTGGTCCAAAGATCCGTGTAAGGTGCAGTGGATGAAGTAGACAACTATGTGTTAAAATACAAAATAAGAAGAAAAATGGAGACCCTTAATGGGAGGTGGCCCAAAAACCCACATGAGTAGCGGTAGGAAAGAGTGATACAAGTACAGGTACGTAGACACTTGCATCGCCATGCTGTGGGTCGTAGATCGAGGTAGATTCCAGGAAACGGTCCAGAAATTTATTTGTTAAACATGAGATGATGGTCTCATAAGGATATATAATTTTAAGTCAAACTGATTCTGGGTGAATTTGGAGTAGCAGTTAATGGTGCTTCCCCTAACTTGTGGTAAAAAACATTAAAAAACAAGAAAAGAAAATGAAGCAACTCATTGGTGATGTAAAGCGTAAAATCTCTTAAGGTAGAGCCCGTTGCGGGTGTTCTCCAAGAGTTGTCCATCTGAGTCAATAAAGGTGTATGCCCCTTTTCTGAGGCAACAGTGGATGACATACGGGCCATACCACATCGACTCGAACTTTCCCTTGCCCAACTTATCATTGGGTTGGTCATAGAATAGAACCATATCGCCTTCACTGAAGGTGTGAGGGTGGACATGAGAGTCACAGTGGACCTTTGACCATGTTTTCGCTGCTTCAATGGCTTGGAGGTTAGCTCGATGGTCTTCTATGGTTTTCTTGAGTTGGAGGAGTCATTCTTCTAAAGGAGAAGTGTCAGGGAGAAGTTCTACTGTGAGGTGGAGGGATGGGATTTGGCACTCTATAGGGAGTACTGATTCAACGCCATGTACTAGGAAGAAAGGAGTGAAATCGGTTGCAGTTTTTGTGGATGTGCGATAATCCCACAAGGCAGAGAATAGCTTGTGATGCCAGTTGGTTTTATGGGTTCCTACCATCCTTTGGAGCATTTTTTTAATGATTTTGTAGACTGCTTCAACTTGGCCATTGCCCTGGGGGTAGTAGGATGATGAGTACTGGTGTTCGAATTTCAACATGGTTGAGAGTTGAGCCCATACATCATCTTGAAAGTGTGCTCCATGATATGAGACTAATTGTTTACGAACACCAAATCATGAAATAATGTGGTTAAAGAAGAAGCATGCTGTGGTTTCATCTTTGCAATAAAATGTGAGGATGGAATCATCCCACTTAGTGAAGTAATAGACTGCCACAATGATGTATTTATGACCATTGGCTGAGACGAGGTTGATTGTCATGAAGTCGATTGCCCATTTGCAGAAGGGCTCGACTGTGACTACAGGGTGTAATGGTGCTAGAGGGGTTCTTGCTTTTGGGGAAAAGAGTTGATAGCTACGACAATGCTTGACTACCTTGATGTAATCAGCAAAGATGGAGGGCCAGAAGTAGCCAGCACATAAAATATTCTGGGTGGTTGCCAGACTGGAAAGGTGGCAACCACAGGCTCCACTATGGCAGTTGTTGAGGATGGTTTCAGCCTTGTGACGGGTGAGGCAACGACGTAGGATGGTATCAATGCCTTGACAATACAAAACATCTCCAATCAGCAAGTGGTGAATGGCTTGATGTTGGATGCATTGCCTATCCTCACGGTTTAAGTGCACTGCGAACTTCTATGTTCATAAATAAAGAAGGGTGTCCCCATACCATGGGTCATTCGTGGATATGAAGAATAGGAAATCATCAAGGATATCATCCTTGGGGGGTGATGACGTAGTTAATGGGGGCAGATCGGTCATGAGGGTGGCCAGTGAGAGCACCTTTTTTCTTTTTGGGGAAACGAACTCTAAGTCGAATTCTTGGAGGATGACTACCCACTTAGCTGCTCTACCTTGTAGAAGGAGGCAGCTTAAGAGGTACCACATTGGGTTTGACTCAGCCACTGCACATGTATGGTTTGTGATGATGTAGTGGCACAACTTCTAAGCCGAGAAGACGACAGCGAGGGCCAATTTATCCTTGGGTGAATATCATAGTGGGGGTCCTGTTAGCTTTTGACTGATGTAGTAAATCACGTGCTCATGGTGAGCATTGTCTTCTTGGACCCAGACTCCAGCAATGGCGTTGTCCGAGGCCGACACATAGAGAATGAAGTATCGGGTGAAATCTGGTGTTGATAGTAATGGTGCAGAAGCCAAGGCTTGTTTGAGTGCATCAAACGATTCTTGTGCTTGCTGATCCCAAACAAAGGGGATTTTTGTGCAGAGTAGATGAATGAATCCGTAAGATTTTGTTGCATACTCAGGTACAAAGCAGAGAAGGAATTTGGCCTTGCCTTGGAGGCTCTATAGTTGGTGCCGATTTTTTGGGAAAGGAAGATCAAGGATAGCCTGAATTTTGAGGGGATCTACCGTTATCCCTTTATGGGATACGATGAATCCAAGTAGATGTCCTGCTAGGACACAAAAAATGCACTTGAGGGGATTCAGGTGAATTTTGTACTTGTGTCAATGTAAAAAGACTTGTCGCAAGTCGTATATGTGTTGTGTTTGTTTTGGTGATCGGGCGGTAAGGTTGTCTAGGTAGACCAAGATGATGTGAATTAAGTCGTGGAAACAATATGTCATGGCACACTGGAAGGTGGCTCCAGTGATTTTCAGGCCAAAGGGCATGACATGATACGCGAATGTGCCCCATGGGGTTGTGAATGATGTCTTATAATGGTCTTCTTTCTGGATTTGGATTTGGTTATAACCGGAAAATCTGTCCATGAAGGAAAAGGCCTCATGTCCGGTGCATGCATTGATGA
The DNA here is from genome assembly GCA_001517045.1 of Pseudotsuga menziesii. Lineage (NCBI taxonomy): Eukaryota > Viridiplantae > Streptophyta > Pinopsida > Pinales > Pinaceae > Pseudotsuga > Pseudotsuga menziesii. The sequence continues at coordinate 201,426 of LPNX010646210.1, read as the reverse complement.
TCTGATCGATGAAGGGTGTTGGGAAGTTGTCTTTGGGACATGCCCCATTGAGGCCGCGGAAGTCTATGAAAATGTGAATGGTACCCTATTTTTTATTCAAGGTAATAGGATTAGGTGTAAGCAATGGGGTATATGAAGTCGGCTGTGCATAGCTTCTCTATCTTGGATTTGACTACGACCACTTTGGAAGGGTGAATCGGTTGTTGCTTTTGGCGTACTGGGGCCACATCGGGCCATGTGTCGATGTGGTGTTCCATGATGGATGGATCTAAGCCAGGAATTTTAGTGTAAGACTAGGCAAAGATGTCATGGAATTTTTGGAAGAGAGCTTTGTAGGCAGTGACCTCTTTTGGGGAGCAAGATGACCCATGCATGATTTCTTCAACAATCTCAGAATTGGTTGAGATGTTGATTTTGACAGTGGGAGAGATGTTGCCCATGTTCCCTTCTTCGAAGGTGTCTGATGCCAGGATGGTTTTCTTGAACCAGTCGACCTTCCCATGGATGAAATCTTTGGTTTCCATGGAAAACTGGTCAGACTACAACACAAGTTCTTCGGGGAGGAAGAACGAGCGATGGTGCATGTCATCCCATGGGTATTCCGAGGTGGTTAAAGCTTCAAGTATCTCCTCATCATTGTGGAAGCAATGAAGAGACAGGTCTGATGGACCGTCAATGGAGGTGGAGATAAGCAGGTCAATTGAATTGGACATCATGTAAATGGACATGGTGTCTGAAGAAGGCGGTGGGGGGTGAACTTCTTCGATCAAGGTGATATCAAACTCAAGGGAATGTTTACAGAGGTCAGCTAAAGCCATTCAAAATTTGGGCAAGTCTTAGAAATGGTGAGAGTAATGTCCATACAAACTGCAGAGGGCACAAGCATGGTTTGTTCTCAGTGACTTGTTTCTGACTACTGGCGCGGTTGGGAGTTCAACCATGGGAGGTTTTCAGTTGTGTCCATGGCATCCAAATGTGCATGGATTACTGGAATTTTAGGGAAATTCAGAGTTGGGTGGCCCTGTTGTTCACAGACAGCACAAGGCAGGATCTGCCAAGGTTCTATGGTGGCTTTGGCATTCTTGCCCCTGGCCCTTTTCGGGTGGGGTGGTGCAGGTGCGGGTACGATGGTTGGATTTTGCGAGCTGGGTGGAGGGTGAGACTTGACTGCAATGGGTTGCACTGGGGTTAAAACAACCTGAGGAATTGGTGGTTGAGCTGGTGGATCATGATACCACACCATAATTCCCAATGTAAAGTTAGGTAGGCTCAAGGTGGCCATTACTGACTTACTCATGATACCAGGCAGAGGAAAGAGGAAGGGAATCGTATGGACCGGAGATGAGCCCAAATAACTCCCTGATGGTTGTATGTGGGGGTGAGGTTATGGTTGTAGGAGCGTGTAATGCTACTACTACAAGTGATGTTGTAGCTACTGTTGGTATTGCGGATGCAGAAGGTGTTGTGGTTAGGGTTGGGGCTACAACTGCGCTTGTTGTTTGGGTGCAGCAGTGCTAGATAAGACCATACACAAGTCCGTAGTCTCATTTTGTGTCGGTGGCAATGACACTAAGGGGAAATGAACTGTCATGGTGGTATCGGTAGACAACCCAGGGCCCACATTCAACAATGGGGAGGCTGGTGTGTTTTCAACCGTGGTGCTGATTGCAAGGATAACATTGGCGTGTGTGGTCATCCCTTGTGGCTTAATGGTGGTGATGGTAGGGATAACGTTGGCGGGTGTCATTAAACCTTGTGGATCATGATAAGTGAGTTGATCAACTATCACAATCTTCCCTTCATGGGGGGAAATAATGAGACAGAAGATAGTTAATGCGACCGCTCTCATGGTGTACATATAACTTATTCCGAGGAGAAGGTTATAGTCTAGTTGAGCATTGACAAATTTTATTTCAATTAGAACTATCTTCCCAGCTAATGAGATTGGGACATGGGGGAGGATTCCTCGGGATTTAGTGGGATGGCCATCATAATCCCATAGAGTTGTGGAGGATGGTTGCAGAATTGGTGATCCAAGTTTCTGCCAGATTAGGGTAGACATAATGTGCGTAGATGCCCCCTCATATACTATGCACTGATGCACAACCAAATTCAAGATAGACACCAGGATTTGGAAGGCAATGGTGGATGGCATGCGTGGTTCTCCATTCTCCATGTCGAATATGATCAACTTGGAGTCGAAGGGGTCTACGACCCCAACGGAGGCTAGTAAGGCTTTCTGATGTGTTGGGCACGTTTTGAGTACCTCAAGAGAAGACATGGTCGTTGGTGTTTAGGCCAAATCATCCACGATGCTATAGCTGACTACAGCTCTAGCCGTGGCATTATTGGCAACTCGACGTATGGGGGGCAAGGGAATGGGGGTAACTGAAGAGGTAGGTTAACTGTTTTAGATGTTGATGCCGTTGATGTGTCAGTGGGTTCGGTATTTGTGTCATACTTATTTTGTTTGGTCTGTAGCTTGACCTCTTCAGTCGTCATAGCTAGCAGCTGGTGAACACCTGTTTCATCCATGGGAGGTGCCCCCGGAGAGTTGGGATTGGGTTGGGGAGGGGGTGTGGTTGCTACCAACCCTTGGACTGGTAATGGTGTCTAAAGCACCATAGGAGGAGGTTCTTGTGGTGCCAAGTTGTGTTGTGCTTGATTTGTAGTGTTGGCGCCCTGTTGAACCTCGTTTTGAATGGCCTGCTTAGCGCGACCCATGAGGGGACACTCGAATGTGTAGTGCTCGTAGACCTCACAGAGTGTGCACGGTTGGTTTGTATGCAACGGGGCATTGCATCTTGGTGCAATTGGTCATGGCAGATTTTGGGTGTGTCAGTTTGTTGCGGCATTGTTGGGAGGGTTTGGTTGATCACCTCCTTGTAGTTGGTTATTGGCTTGGTTCTGGGGCTGATTATTTCTAGCTTGCCCTTGTTGATTGTTTGAGGAAGGCTAGTTGGGATGGTTTTGTTGTGCAAATACTTGTCCCAACAGAGCAGGTGGAGCAGGGGCGGGGGATTGAACCACTTACACTGGTGGTGTATAATAAATTTGGGTGGGTGGTGGTGCCACAAACATGGTAATTTGCCCCACGTATTGTTGTGTCTTCCATGCCAAGGCCTCATCCTGCTACGGTGGCACAGGTTGTGCATAGGAAGTTGTTGCTCTGGACTAGGACATCATTCTAGCATAGTCCAGAGTTTGGTTTTGGTAGGCAACACTAGCAGTGTTGCTTGGTTGTGGTGGAACTATGGGTGGTGCCAGATGATGCTATGGTTGTTGGGAGACTGGGCCTATGATGTTGTCTGCAGCATGAGATGCCTCTGGTGCATCTCGGTAGGAGGTACCCAGATGGGGAGCGTCTGGAATGACATTGTAAAGGTATCCAAACTACGCATAGATTAGGTCAAACTATTGGGCTTTCAGTATGGCCTCCTCTTTGGATTTGGGATGTTCAAATGCGATGTCCTTTTTTATGGGCAGGAGCAGGGTTTTGACAAACCAATCCCAAAAGATCCTGTCATCAAGTTGGATCTTACACAAACTATGACATCACCGCCACTCATGGATGTGGTCAGTTATATGTGTTGCGGTGCTCTGGCGGCATGAGAACATAATTTCCACCTCTTCATCATAACTGACGAAGAGTTAGAAATAATGCATGAACATGAAAGCTAAGGAGTTGAAATCTGGGTACTTGGCTTGTGGTAGCTCAATGTACCATTTGGCTGTTGCACCTGTGAGGGTGCGTTGGAACAGTCTTAGCCTAATCGAGTCATCTATGATGCTATTTGAGGAGCACCATAAATGGAATGTCATGATGTGATTTTGGGGACACTCCCCTGCCTTCCCTTCAAACATGGGAATGTCTTACGGCATCTTGGTTGGCATGGGAGGCCAAAAGGTTTGATGGAGGATGGGGTTGTTTTTCAATCAAGACAAATTAGGAAAGTTAAGATGAGCCATGAAAGCCAGATTTGACTTCAGGTTGATGTGAGATGGGGAAGGTGTAGTGATGGGGTTTACAAGTGCATAATATACCTGCATAGCTAGGGGTGCTGGTGGTGCCATTGTAGATGGGCCAATGCCCCCAAGTGTGGAGTGAGGGATAGTGTGAATGGAAGGGCCACTGCCCCCATGTGTGACAAGAGGGGCAGTGTATGTGGAAGGGGCACTGCCCCCCTGTGTGACAAGGGGGGCAGTGTATGTGGAAGGTTCACTACCCACAAGTGCTATAGGTGGGATAGCTTGAGTGGTTACTATGGGTGGTGGCAGTTGACTGATGACAATTTGCATGACCATGCTGGGGCCACCTACATGGTTGTTGGTGATAATGTGTGGCGTGGACATGGGTCCATTGGCGATTGATATGCCATAAAATGGATCCGAGTTCGCACCAGCCATGGGGTTTGATGGTGTTGTGTGCAAGTTTGGTTCATCCTGGTATGGATTTGAATATGAATCAGAGGCTGTGTGGCCTTCTGATGGTGTGAGGGGTTGTTGAGAATGGTCTCGATGGTGTCAGTTCTATGACCCGAATTATGGTGGTTTGCCTCTTAGGTGTGAGGAAGAGCGTGAGGGATCAATTGTGTTAGATTTGTGTATCAAACTAGCGAGAATGATATTTTGGACCCTAGTTTCAATGGATTCCTATTGGTTGTAGGTGGTCATTAGGCCACCAAGAATTCTAGAAGACAACGCTTGGCTTTTTCCTCACAAGCATTCTACTCAATTGGTGGGGGTCGTTACTCATTTCGCTTAGCGATTCCTCTCAATGGCCAGCTACTTTGGGGTTCTGTGGTACTCGTCACAATGAGTTTCTAGGAAGAGCCCAAGTACTTCCCACAGTTAAGGCAGTCAGGGACTTATGTCCTCAAAGACTGCATATTTTTGAACTTAGTTTAAATTAATCAATTTTAGTGGCTCTCTTGGCATCATGAACTGAGTTGGGTTGATTACGTGGTATGGTGTATATGTCTTATTTCTTTTCTGTTATCAGGTGGCTACAAATGGTTTATGATCATCATATTGTAGTAGAGTTCATATCATTGTAAATAAAGCAGTAAATAATCAGAAATGTTGTAGACAGATACCATTTTTTACCCTGATTTGTGATAGCCTAACTAGGTGACTACCTTACACCTATATTCTTCTTAAACCAAGAGAAGGTGCTGGGATTTCAACACAATGGGACTAATCCCATCCATAGATCCATAGTTCACCTCTCAGATGCAAGGTTGGTCAACAGGGAGGACACTTAGAGCTGTGAGAAGCCCTCCTTCTCTACCCCCTCTGCCTTCTAGGTCATCCCTTTTTAATGGTTCAGAACAATATTCACTGAAGGGCCTATTACTATACGAGCTGTCCCCTTCGTCTTATCCCAGAATACCCCAAAGGGTGATGAATGGGTAGAGGAGGAAGGGTAAGCAAGACTATTAATTTTATGTCAATTTTAGTTAAGCTACATTCATTAAGCCATTAAATTTTTTTTTGAATATACACTTTGTTTGTACATGAAATTGCAGTAAATTAAAATAGAAATAGAAATGGAACTACTATGCTGGAAAGAGGTAACTGAGCCACATTGACAGTCCCTAATAACTTAAAAAATAACTTATGAGTGACAGACCGCATGTTTCGGGTCAAATGTGGCAAGGGGGTCACCAAATTTTTCCTGAAATGGGTGAGGGGGTCGCACAGATTTTGCAGACAGAAGCGGGCTGTCCTTCTGAGGGAAGTCACACCTTTCGGGGGAAAAAGGGTGACCTGTCATGCCTGTGAGGCCTAAATGAGTGACATGGTCCCCTGTTTAGTCCTGATAAGTGCGACCTGCTTCAGATTTGGGGTTTTCTGATCTTGAGTCAGATCCGGCCGATAGTAACCTGTACTATGGCAAAATAGACTCAGATTTGCCTTGTAGAGGCTTCAGCAACAACAAAAACTGAAAATAAACAGGATTTAAACTATATTTGAAAAGAAATTTAGAATTAGGGCATAAACTGAAATGAACTTGAAATTTTAAAAAACTGAACCAGGGATCCTGTGGGATTGACCTGGTATGGTCGCCAATTCTATAGTAGGGATTTCTCCTTACTATAGGGGCAAGAATAGCTCCCTTCTGTCTATAGGATGGAAGGGTAGGTTCATGTGTGAAAATGTATGGAAGAAAAAACAAAAGGAAACTGGACAAAGATGAAAGCAAAGAATAGAAAGAAATGGTCGTGAGCCCCTCTGCAAACAAGGTTAGGGCTCCGCTCCTAGAACCTACAAATAACTATTAAACAGTAATAAACCTGCAAAACATGTTAGAAATCAAGCCTGCAAACAAATATGGGTTAGGAAAATGACTAAACTACTAAAGAAAACACATAAACAAACAGTGGTATACCTCTTCTTTGGTGCAATGGGCCACCATGCCCTGGCTAGAGGAAGCACCTCTCTATCTCACTCAGTAATGGAGGAGCTATGGCTCAATGGGGAAGATGAGTGGATGAGAGGGGGATGTGGGTGGCTTGAGAGGAAAAGAGTCTTAAGGCATCCACGGGAAACATAACAGTATGCAAGAGAAGATTTGTTTTAGAGTTACCCCCACCCCTCCTTTTATAGCTTTCTTGGGGACTTTTAGGGTTTTAAGCCCTTGGTTAGGGCTTTAGCCCCTTTTTGGGGGTTTTAGCCCCTTCCACCCTAACGTTAGCTCCTTTTAGGGTTTTAGGCTGATTTGAGGGGTTTCAGCCCCTTTTTGGAGGCTTTAGCCCCTAGGAGAGTTATTTAGGCTCCTTTTTGAGGTTTTTAAGCCCTTTTACTCAGTTTTAAGCCTTTTTGAGAGTGTGGCGGTCTAATGGGGTGTTACGAAGGTCGTGCATGGGTGTCCTTGGGTTGTGTAGGCCATGTAGAGATGACTAAGGGTTTTTTTGGGTTAACAGTATTCACCACTCTTACCCTCAAACTTTGGAATTTCCAAAGTAAGCATGGTTGGAATGACCGACCATGTCGGGTCATGAGAAACTGGATAATTTGTCAATATCGACAAGTCAGGTAAGTTTAGCATTGCAAGGAAAGGGATTCTAGGTTTATGTGTTTGTGTAGTAGGGAAAAATCCCTAGCTACATGTAGAAGAACTTGCCCTTTCATCTATTAGACGAAAGGGTAGAGTCTATATGGATGAAAGAAAACTGCAATGAAAGGTTAGATGCAAACCATGGATAACCTGCAATAAACCATTAGAAGACAAAAAAATATGAAACATCTACAACCTACATATTAAAAAACAAACATGAATCATTATAGCTTTCTATCTAGTAAAGAGGGACACCATGCCCAAACTCAGAAGTTGCATCTCCACAGGATGGGAATGGGTGGAGCTTTGGATCAACACACCAAGGGAATGAGAAAATGGAGGAATGGAATTGTGGGGGATGAATAGCTTAAGAGTGAAAGGTATCTCAAGGTACTCATATAGGCATTATGAAGACAAGGAGGAGGAATCATGTGTTTGATGGTGACCCCTACACCTCTATTTATAGTTTTTTTTAACATTTTAGTGTTTTTAGCCCCTGGTTTAGGGTTTTGGGCCCTACCCAGGATTTTAAGCCCTTTTGGCTTATTTCTTAGCTCCTTTTGGGGGTTTTAAGCCCTTTTGAGACTTTATCTCTGTTTTTGAGCTTGCTAACTCTTTTTTGAGCTTTTGAAGCTCTTTTGTGGGGTTTTAAGCCCTTTGAGAGTATTTTGGAGCTTATTTGAGAGACAAATATAGGTTAAATGGGTGTAGGGGTAGAATGGGCTAGGAGATGTATGGTGTAGGCTATATGAGCAATTTTTTGAGAAATTTTTTGGGTTAATAGATCATCCCTTGATGTGTGAGGGCAAGAGGTCATCGTATGGCTGACAGACATCATTGAATCTTGGGGATCATGGAGAGACCTATGAAGAAGTGGTGCTTCCTCGTTCGAGACATGGTGGATTTAGTTTTTGTATTAATATGGTTCCCATCAATGGGTGAGATACAATGAATATGTGACATGTATATGGATGAGGCAGGCATCCCCATGATCATAACAATGTCAAAATATTAATGTGATCTACGATCCTAAATGAAAGATTTGATCATATACAACTGTAATTACATGTTGGTTGCCTCAATGAGAGACTCAATACAATAGTGATCTAAAGAACTGATACATCGTACCCATGGAATTCTCTTGGAATGTTATATCTCCATAATTTATGATGTGCTGGATCTAGAAGTGTAATTAACTGTAGGGACTCACTGACGGAGAGTCAGAGTCACTATGGTAGAATATGACGCATCAATAATGAATCTATACAGAAGCACTACTCTGGGGCTTCTGAGCATTGTCTCCAATGCAACCAGAAAATCACAAGGGGCATGAACCTATCTGGGTCCCTTCATAGACTCACTAATGCACTAGAGTCAGGTGATACCCGAGGTCTTCGACCAAATACTACACGGACTGATACCCTGTATGAATCACAACGATGTGATGATAGTTGTTGAAGTCGAGCACGTGAGACCCAACCACCTCGAGAGGCCTCCTCTTAAGTGGTCCAAGGAACTTATCAATGAGGTTAATGAAAATAGGATATAGGGACCTCTGGTTCTATCCTCTAGAATAGATGTGTTGTTGTTGATAGAGGGAGACCTATGGCTGATCAAGGAAATGGTGTTTCCTTGACAAGAAGCGTGAGGGGGATAACCAAATATGTGAGGAAATTTGGGGATTGGTGCACAGACTAGGGAAACAGGGGAAGGGAATCATGGGGGAATCACACTTCCTTTGTTCAAAGTACGACGGTAGGGCTGACCTGGAAGCAAATGAAACCAACTCAAGGGAGGGGGATCATAGCTGTTATACCGAGAATGTAACTGCAGATGGGAAATACTTGGGGGAAGGTGACGTACACTTTTAATATTCATGGGATCCAAGGAAGACACATCACATAATACTCTGAACAAAGGCAACCCAATGGGGGGATGCTTCCAGAATATAACCTATGGGGTGGTGTCTAAATACACCGTTATGGTATGATCTCATGGATTTTTAACGAGCCCAAGAAAGTAAATGCTCAATGGTGATTTCAATTTTAGAGAGTCTGAAAGAATGAAGAAGACTTCGGTGGGGTCTCTTTTCTGTTGATAGTCTCCTATGCCCATAAAAGGTTAAAAGTGTACATAGGAGAGCTCACCCATCCTTTGAGGGGATGAAATACTTATTTACCATTGGTAGTCCAATTAGGCCAGAAAAGGTTAAAATTATAGTAATTCGACGGTCATTCAAATACTTTTATGAGCATGAACAAAACCAAGTTTGCACGACAATACTTTCTTGATGAGAAGGCTGGAAAAGAGCTTAAAGACAACCCATGGTGAGTTTTTTGTAAAGTTTGGTCCCAATGCTCGAGAAAGCATAAAAGGATGCATAGGGAAATGTTTTTGGCTTGAATGTGCCAAGGTGTTCCTTTTCATATGGTATTTTACATAGTCTATAAAAGGAGATAAACGAGACGATATAGATGCCCTTTCCTATACTTTAACGAGAAGGAAAGGAAGCAAAGGTGCTCGACAATATTTTCATTCTTTTAGGAGTCAGATAATAGATTAACAAAAACTTCGTTATGGTCAACCAAGTCGAGGGCACTAGTGGTGCCCCATGGCAGGACAGTGAAAGGTTGTCAAAGGTGACCAACCGTGCAACATGGATGGAGCAGGTGGCTCTTGAACATACCAATACATGCACAAGATGGTTCACAGTAGAGGAATGCAAATTGATGCAACAAAGGCATGCAAATCGATGTAGAAGAGGCACACAAATTGTGGTGACCTTTGGGAAAAGTTCTAGAGAATTAAGTATTAAACATGAGATAATGGTATCATCAAAAGACAAAGGACATAAAACCAAACCTAAATGTGATAGGGGTATCTCAAATAGACTCTGGATGACTCTGACTAGCAGCTAATGGTGCTACCACTAGTGTAGTGATGCACAGGGAAAAACTAGACCAAATTGGGGCCTATGGGTACATAGCTATCTTAACATACAATGTTCGATTCATGTGGTGGTACAAAAATCGATGCGACTTCAGAAAGATGGCATGAGAATAAGTAGGGAGGGAGGAATTCTAGAAGGCTATTTCTCGACCCGTGATATTTTCGCAAAGAGGTGGCATCTTCTTATTCTAGTAGAGGATGATCCATATGCAAGCATGGAAAAATAGGGAGATACAGAGAGACCTCAACCACTAGGACAGATCGAAGGACTTGAAGGTATTCTAGCATGGTGGTATCTAGATCATACGTGTGACATATTATGTGCATGTGCAAATGTGGGACCGCACCCTCTAGTGGGATACCAACAGCGCAAGGGTAGGGATCATATCTACCTATTCACATGAAAATGATGCAATGAAGTTCTACAATGGATTCACTATGACTAGACACAAAACCACTACTATAGGGGGTCACCGAATCATGGAAAAAACAATGCAAGAAAAAATAAAAAACTATGCTATAAGTGACTCATGATGGTGGTATCAGGAATAGAATCTCTTGAGGTAGGGCCGGTTGCGTGGCTTCTTCAAGAGGTGACCGTCTGAGTCAGTGAAGAGGTATGCCCCCTTGTAGAGATGAGGGTCATTGGCAAGATAGGGTGACAAAATCTGGTATTTTATGTGAAGAATCGATTCCACACCATGGTTTAAAGGGAATGGGGTAAAACCGGAGGTGGTATTATAGATTTCTCTGCCATCATGTAAGTGGTGCCAGGATAGATCAGGGGGATCTTCCACAGTCGATGAGGTGGAAGGGAAAGTAGTGCTAGAGATCATGTAAATAGTGTTGGTTGTTGTTTTGGCGTCCTTTCCCCCAATCTCTTTTAGAAGAAGAGGGGCAATCCTAGAGATGGGAAGAGTCTTTGATGGACCCAGAGTTGTGTGCAACAACATCTCAATTGGTTGGATGAGAGAACACAGGAACTCCCAGTGTGAGATCCTGTAAGTTGCGGGTTGCCAACATAGGATTACTCACGATCCTAGATGGTAGGAAAAGGAAAAGGAAGACAAATGTCTTGATTGGGAAAGAACACCAATAGTTCCCTGTTGACTGAGACTGAGGCTGCGGCTATAGATGGTATTGTGGCTGTGGGTGGAGCTGTAGTTGGGGTTTGGGTGCACCAGTGCTGAATGAGAGAACGCAAAAATTTATAGTGTCACTTAGTGACAGTGGAGGTGGTACCAAGGGGAAGGAAGCCATCATGGAGGTGTCGGCAAACAACCCAGGGCCTACATCCAACAATGGGGGGGTGGTTTTGCTGTTGAAGGCAGTATCAACAATAGGGATAACATTGGATGGTGTCGTCAGCGCTTGTGGATAATGGTAAGTCATATGGTCCATGGTCATAATCTTCCTGTCATGGGGGAACATCATAAGGTGGAAGACCATGGATTCCATGGCTATCATAGCATACATGTAGTTGCCTCTAAGGAAAAGGTTGTAATACAAATGAGCATTAACAAATTCTATGTCAATTAGGACTGTCTTACTAGATAGAGATATGGGGACATGTGGAAGTATTCCCTGGGCTTGAGTGGGGTGGTTGTCGTACACACTCAATGTAGTGGTAGATGGCTGAAGGTTAGGGGATCCGATATTCTACCAAACCAAGGTTGACATGACAGAAGTGGATTCGCCCTCGTCAACAATACACCGATGTATGACCAAATTTTGAATTGATACCAGCATCTGAAAGGCAATGGTTGATGGAATCCTGGGTTCTCCATTGTCCAAATTGAATGTGATCAATTTGGATTCAAAGGGATGTATGGCACCAAGTGCTGCTAGTAATGCTTTCCCCTTTGGTGGGCATGTTTTAAGTACCTCAAGAGCAGACATAGCCATGGGTTATTGGGCCAAGTCATCAACAATGCTATAGTTCACCACTGCTCTGGAGGTGGCATTATTGGCAATACACTGCATGGGGAATCGTGGACCTAGGGCGGGGGGGTGGGGTAGGTATGTGAAGAGATAGGTTGGTTGTGTTGGATGTGGAAGCCTCTGATGGGTAAGCAGTTTTAGTAGCAGATCCGTACTAGTTTCACCTAGTCTGTAGGTTTATCTCTTCGGTTGTCATCACCAACATGTGATGGACGCCTATTTCTATAGGCGAGGGCACAGAGGGAGAAGGCATAGGAAAAGGCACAGTTTCTACTAATCCTTGGATTGGTAATGGGTTCTGGAGCACCATGGGTGGAGGGCCCGGTGGTGCTGGATTAGTTTGGGATTCCACGTTGGTGCCCCGCTGAGCTTTATCCTAGAGAGTTTTTTTGGCACGTTTTGTGAAAGGGTATTCATGAATCGTGAGTGTAGTTCCCATAGACGTTACGCAGTTGGCATGGATAGTTGGTTCGTAATGGAGCACATCGAGGTGGGTTAGGCTGTTAGGGATTTTGAGCTAGCATATTGGTGCCATTGTTGGGAGGTTTTGGTTGTTCGTCGCCTCCTTGGGGTTGGTTGTTTCCCCAGTTCCTAGATCTATTTTTATTACCTTTCCCTTGTTTGTTATTGGGGACAGGTTGGTTTGGATGATTTTTCTAAGAAAATACTTGCCCTGCGAGCATTAGGGGAGCTGGAGCAGGGGCTGGAGCAGCTTGCATGGGTCACACATAGTAGGCCGAAGGATCTGGAGGGGCTTCAAATCCGATCATCTGTCCCAACTATGCTTGTGTTGGCCAAGTTAGTGTATGGGCTTGTTGAGGTGGCACAGGCTGCACATAAGAGGTGGTGGCTCCAGAATGTGCCATCATTCTAGAGTAGTTTGGAATTATGTGCTACTAGGGAACATTAGGGGTGTTTCTTGGTTGCGGTGGAATATTAGGAGGTGTCACGTAATACTGTTGATACTGGGAGACAAAGCCTATGATGCCATCTGCAACATGGGATGCCCCCGGTGCATCTCGGTAGGAGGTTTCTACATGGGGGGCATCTGGAATAACAGTGTAAAGATACCTAGATTGAGCATAGATCAAGTAAAATTGTTGGGCCTTCAGGATGGCCTCTTCCTTGGTTTGGGGATGTTCAGAGGAGACATCCTTGGAAATGGGCAGTAGCAAGGTTTTCAGGAACCAATCGAGGAAAATCCTGTCATCAAGTTGGATCTTGCATAGGCTGCGACGTCACTGCCACTCGTGGATGTGGTTGGTTATGTGGGTTGCAATGTTTTGGTGGTAATATAGCATTATTTCCATGCCCTCATCATAGCGGACAGGAAGTTGGAAATATTTCAGGAACATGAAGGCTAAGGAGTTGAAATCCAGGTACTTGGATTGAGGTAGCTCTATGTACCATTTTGCTGTGGCACCTTTGAGGGTGCGTTGGAATAGCCTAAGTTGAATCAAGTCATCTATGATGTTGTTTGATGAGAACCATACATGAAACGCCATTATGTGGTTTTAGGGGCACTCCCCTGCTTTCCCTTCAAACTTTGGAATGTCCGACGGGAGTTTGGTTGTCATGGAAGGCCAATGTGCTTTATGACAGATTGGGTCATTGGTTAACCTGGCCAAATCAAGCAAGTTGAGGTGTGCCATGAATGGGAGGTTAGACCCAAGGCTGGTTTCGGAGGGGCTGGCGATGGCACTAGAGTTTGTAGGAGCCTTCTATCCTTGCATGACTGGGGGTACTTATGGCTGATTTCCCAAAAGAAGGATAGTTGGCATGGTCGTGGAAGGGTCACTGCATCGAGGTATGGAAGGTGGAATAGAGGGAATGGTTGGTATGGGTGTGGGTTTGCTAATGATGGGTAGCTGAATTATAATGGTCTGCACATCTGTGCTAGGACCACCAATAGGGATGTTGGTGATGATGTGAGGTATGGACGTGAGTCCATTGCCAATCATCCCTCTAGAGAAGGGATCTACGTTTGTGCCATCCATGGAGATAGATGGTGCAGCATGCAGGTTTGGATCATATTGGTATGAATTTGAGTTAGAGTTAGAGGCTGTATGGCCTTATGACGGTGTAAAAGGTTGTCGAGAATGATCTCAAAGATGTTGGTTTAACAGTCTAAAATGAGGAGAATCCCCCCTGAGATGAGAGGAGGAATGTGGTGGATCAATTGTGTCTGTTTTGTAGTAACCAGTAATGAAGATATGGACCCTAGTTTAATGGCTTCCTAGTGGCTTACAGGTGGTCACTAGGCCACCAAGACTGCTAGAATACAACGCTTGGATTTTTCCTCACAGGTATTACTAGTTAATCGGTAGGGGTAGTTGTCCCATTTCTCTTGGCGGTCCTCTCATTGGACAACTACTTCGAGGTTCTTGTGGTACTCCTCATAATGAGTTTTAAGGCATATCCCAAGCACTTCCCACAATTTATGGCGATCAAGGACTTATGTCCTTAGATTAAAATATTTGACTTAAGGTAAATTCATTATTTTAGTGGTTGGCTCAGTGTCATGAACTGAGTTTGGTTGATTAGAATGGTGTGGTTGTGTGCACTTTTGTGAATGAGTTCTGTTTGTTTTGAATCCTTTTTGCAATTATATAGTGAGAAATTAAGGTTCCGGTTTTTCTGTGAAGCAATGGGAAACCTGTAATATGTGAACCAAATGAAAAAGAATACAACTAAAAGTGCAATTTTAAACTAACCAACATGTAAATATGTTAAGTGACTACTTGTTGGCAGGCAACAACTCTCTCAAATTTTTTCTACTTTGATTGAATATAATTGATCATTTCTCTTTAATAATTTATCACAAAATTATTTAAGAGTGCCTTCAGAATCTTTGATTCTAAAGGTACTCTCAATAACAAGGGATAAACTAATCAAAGTAAGTTTATGGAATACTTTTACCTCGGGCTTGATATTTTACAATTTGATTATCTAGCAGCTATTAAAATATGATCAATTTTCATTACTATTTTACATGATTATATAAATGTGCTACTTGCTATTATTATTTGTTGATTCACAATGCTTGAATTAAATTTTATAATTTCTTGTCTTTGTTTGTTTCCTATTAAATTCCTTTTATTTTTCTTTTGTTGAAATCCTTAAGATATGATTTTTATGGCCAAGTTACATGGTTATATATATTTGCTTAGGGTTCATTAATTTATTTTATTATATATTTTAACCCTTGGTAAATATTCATGTTATAATGGTTATATATAAGCCATGTTTTAAGTTTGTAAATAAAAAAAATTAGCATTATAATTTTAATCTTTATTTATTTATTTAATGTCAAACTATTAAAATACAAAATCTTATATGATGCTCATAATAAAAATTGAAATTAATTGAATGATCCTCATTACAATAGTTTAATGGTTTGAATTAATATTTTATGCTATATGGATTTATCATGCTAAGTCTGACTTAATCATAAGTTAAATCATTATGAACTTATCTTTGAAAGAATTGCTCTATGGTTTCATTTGTATAGGGCTTGATGATTTTATTAATTTTATAAACCCTATGAATTCTAATGTTTTATAAGGATTCCTATCGCTTCATTTGACAGTTCATCTAGTTCCACGTATTGACTTAATTATGATAAAATTTAGTGCTTGTGATGAATGTATTTGACACGATTTTGTACAAAGTTTAACACCTGTCGATTTCTGTGCTTTGAATTGATAACCTAGTACCTTATTTCATATTAATATGATTCCAAAGTGACAGTCCTTTTGATGACGCGTTATGATTTGTTTTGGAATTATGATTTCACATATCAGATCATTATGCTGGAATTGATTTTATTAGAGTTATGGCAGTCATGCAATTATTCAGGGTTTCTATTTTGAAGCGTGTGAGGGCTTTTAGCATGCTAGATGAACTATTCATACTTAAACATGCTAGATGAACTATTCATACCCATTCCTTATTTGTTCACAACACCCTTTAGCCCTTCATTCAAAGAAGAACCGGTAGTTAAATTTATGGCACCTCTGAGTCATTTTGAAGTTTCAGGACCGAAAATGTTGGAAATGAATCCTGAAGCTATAGCCTTATTTGAAAAGATCGGTTGGAAACCATTTTTTTGGAGTTTCAATGGCCATAATGAAGAAGTCACTCGATATTTCATGCTATCCTTTAATGGGAATACCGCTCAAATTGGTGACTTACAGTTAGTTGTGGATGAAGAGTTTATTTCCAAGGCCATGAAGCTTCCTCGGTGTGGAGAACGCTGGTTTAAAGGGGTGAAAATAGATAAGAAGAAATTTAAACAGTTTCTTCTTCCTTTATCCAAAGATGATGCACATATTTAACTTTGTTTTCCAATCAAATATTTGAAGCCTCAATGGTGTCTCCCTTTTTAG
Source organism: Pseudotsuga menziesii (assembly GCA_001517045.1). NCBI lineage: Eukaryota > Viridiplantae > Streptophyta > Pinopsida > Pinales > Pinaceae > Pseudotsuga > Pseudotsuga menziesii. The sequence goes on along the minus strand of LPNX010646210.1, from coordinate 185,088 downwards.
GTTATTTCCAAGTATATTTCTTGTGATGGTCGTTACTCAAATGTTAATTTATACCATCTTAGGATTTTAATGGCTTTAATTGTTTTGAAATTGAACTTACCTTATTTCCTACTTCATAGTCTACATAGAATGGTTGTAACAGTTCAATGAACTACTGTGAATCAAAGCCATAGCTTATTTCATTATGGCCTCATTAATATTTTGGTTCAGTATCAATTAGTGACTATGAGCAGAACATGGGATGAGTTTTTAAGTGATAATGATTTTGGGTTAACCTCCTTCTAGCCTGCTTGCTTACCCAAAACTCACATTAAATGAAGAAGGCCGTCGGAAAAACAAGTGAATGAAGAGTATGATCCTATAGCTGATCATGAAGGGCTTGATAAACTCTGTAGGATAGCTGAAATTTAAGAGTTTAATGCTTCAAACCATCCTGAGCAACCTAAGGAAAAAAATGAAGTAAAGGACAAAGGTAAAAGCTTGTTTAAGCCTCCCTCTGTTAACTTATCCTTAGATTCACATCCTAAGTCAGTGTCAGTGGAGGGTAAGAATGAATTAAGGGGAGGCAAACTTGAATATTACAATAAAATTCTTGAACCAGTTTAAGGAAAATCTGAAACAACAAGTCGAAGATTTACTCGAAGTATGGTAAGTCTTTCAATTCCAAAGACTATGGAACAAGATAGTGAACCTATTTTTTTTAAGGATGATAGTGAACAAGAGAATGAATCTCCTCCTCATGAAACCTCATTTAAAGGGTTTGAACATGAACAAAGCAGTAATCATGGAAATTCTATGGATAATTCACCCTTATCGGCACAACTAGGACATGAAGTTCAATTTAAATCTGCATCAAATGATGAGTGTTCATTAGAAGAAACTTTAAAGGCAACACAACATTCGATTAAGCTTTCTCAGAAACATAAGGATAAGCGGTTAAAAGAAGAATAAGCTCGTGTTATCTTAAAAACAAAGTTATAGCAACAGAAGAATGAATTACTTATGTGGGTGGATAGATGGAAACATATGAAAGCAAAAAAGGACAGATACAAATCAGAGAAGAAATTGTTAGGTGAGTTGAATGAAAAATTCCAGAAGAATGAAAATCGCTATGACGAAAAAATCCTAAAACTCAGAGCTAAGCTATTAGAGGCAAGGAAATCCATCAAGCTACAAATCGCAACTTAACAATTTGTTCTGTTTATTTTTATGATTTTGGTTGTGATAGGTAAATGAGAAATTTAATAAACGTCCTACATAATCGAAGATTCTGTAGGATTTTTTTATATTTATATTTTTCTTGTTAAAATATTAACCATAACTTAATGAGAAACTTATATTTTAACTGTTTGCTACATGTGTACCTATGTTGTAAATGCATCGAATCTAATGGAGATGAGATTGCTAACTGGTATGTGTTTTTGAAGATGCTTTTGTGTTGATAACTGGCATATATTCTGGATGGTTACACTTCATTTGCTGCATTAGAGGATCATTTTGCTAGGTGCCTCTTTTGGTGTAAATTGAGTCTTGTTGACAGTTGAAAGAATCTAGGGATTTTTTATGATTTATCTTAACAACTGTTAAGAGACTATGTTTACTATTTTTAGATCCTAGAATAACTCAAAAAACAGTTAATCTTTTTTATGTATATAAGTCCAAATGAGATTCTGAGTAGATGGTTGAAGGAGTATTCAAGAAAAGACTTATTGAAAATATAATTATAGCTTC
>LPNX010646210.1:0-183286 GCA_001517045.1 Pseudotsuga menziesii | reverse complement strand
TTTCTCACCATATATTTTATGCAATTGGACTGTGATATAATTGTATTTATTATCTGAAAATATACTCTGTTTGCAGAATATTGATGTTTGATGAGAATATTACTAAGTTTTGTTAATTGATATTTGTATTTATAATTGATATTTGGTAATAATATATTTCATATTTATTTTTTATTTCATTTGTATTTTCTACAATGTTTTCATGAATGAATGTAATCCTGCTATTCAAATATTCAGTATTGAACATTATTGATTGATTAATAGGTCATCGTAGAATAAATTAAAGTAGTTCTCTATTTTAATTTTCTGTTGTTGTGCATATTCAAGAAAGTGATTTTAGGATAATAATTTAGATATTTTCATTTGAATTGTTATCATTTACCTATTTTCTAACTTGAATCATTAATTGATAATTAATTTAGTTATTTTAAGTTGCTCGTAGTTGAGATAGGATAATTACTTAATTTTAATTCATAATTTTAGTTTGTTCTAGATATTTATTAAATTAGATTTAATTAGATTTGTTGGTTTTAAGTTAAAATTAGTTCTTCAGTTAAAAAAAAAAGACACCAAAACAATAGACTTTCATTAAGAAAGCAATTTCAGGATAAATTAGGGTTAGATAAAGCTCTAGATTAACATAAGGTACATTTTGCTGAGTTTTTTATATTCTCCTTAAGAGGATAAATTCAGCTGGTAGCAGGAGACCATAACCTGCGAGATTTAGTTATTCCAAACACACCAAGGGCTGTTTTAAGTGCTTTGTGTGGACTATTTCTCCTTTAGTTGGCCTAGGTCATAAAATCAAGCCAATAAATGGCACTAGAACGAGGGCATGTTAATGATTAGTGGCTGATATAACTAATGCTAAATCTTCAACCAGCCAATAGTCTCCATTACAAACTGAAATTAGCATATCACCATTCATAGAAACTGTTAAGAGCATTCTTGAGCATGACCATAATACATCTCCATTTACTCCTGAACAGAGTACTCAAACTTTAGAATAATCAAGTCATATTCTTATGAGAGCATATGCTCATCAACTTGGTTTAAAACCAATAGACTATGGTCTACCCAGACAACAAAGACATAATCCTTAATTGAATATAATTACTAAAGATTCAGTAGAAGTTGATAGAACTCCAAGTTATCAAGTCAGAAGTCTTAATAGAGAAACTGCTAGAACAAATATTGTTAGAAGCTTGACTTCTGTAGGCTGTTTTGATCAACCACCTTCTCCTCTAGAATCACCACTAGATAGTCCAAGGTCATCTAATCAAGGGAGTTCTTCAGATTCTGAAGGGAATCCTATGGATGGAAACATACCTGCAGGAGGAGGAGGAGGGGGTAACCCTCTACCTAACCCTCCACCTAATCCACAAATTCCTTGGTTAAGAATAGTTGTTGTAGTTGTGCTTGGTATACAACATCCTTTGCCGAAACATTCAGACAAACTTCTTCTGAAGTTTAATCTAGATAATAAAGAACCTACAAAGGTGCATGTAAATAAATTCATGTTAGTTGTTCAAACCATGAACGTTCAGCATGAAGACATAGTCCGTCATTTGTTCCCTTTAACTTTTGAAGGGAAATCATCTACTTGGTACTTTTCATTAGTCCAAGGGTCAATCACAAATTGGGCTGAATTCAACAAGGCTTTTCTAGATAAATTCAGGGAGGATAAAACACCTGCTCTTTTAGCTCTTGAATTATCTCTAATTAAAATGGAATCCAAAGAAAGAATTAGAGATTTTAATCAGAGATTTATTACCTTAAAAAACAAAATTCATGTTGCTTCTCAACCACCCGAGGATATAATCATAGAAAACTATACTTCAGCTTTACCAAAGTATCCTAGGATGTTTGTTAAGAGAGCTCATAATACAACACTTGTTGAAAATTTTGAGGAAGCTATTAAAGTCGAGAAGGATTCAATGTCTTATGAACCAGATAGAAGTGGAAAAGTTGATACTTTTCCTCATAAGAAAATTGAAAGACCTAGTTCGGAAAAAGACAAGGAATTTGACATAGAACAATTGCAGAATGCTATTCGGGCATTAACTAATGAAGACGTAGGATTAAATAAAACTAATTCTGAAAATTCCTCTTCTAGAGGGTATTTTAGAAATTAGTTTAAACAGAATCCTAACACTAATAATAAAACAAGTTCACCTCCTGATATAGTAGTAAACAAATAAATTTTCAATACTATTCGAGAAGTCTTGTCTTTATCCGAAACTCCCTCAAATCAAGAAACTGTAGATAATGATGAGGAAGAGGAATCTGAAAATGAAGAAGAATTGGAACAACCTCAACAATTAAATGGTCATTTTTGGGATAGTCTAGTGAAATATTGAGAAGGTAGAAGTCCTCCTTCATGAAAACATGCCTATAATACTCGGAGTATAACATTTGCAAATACTCCTGGAGCATCATCAAGTTCTACCCCAAGTAATGATAATAATAATTCTCAACCTAATAAACAGACTCAATCTGTCAAACAAACTCAACCCGTGAGGACTTCTCACTCTATCCAAAGTGCTTGAAAGATAGATTTACAATATGACATAATTGAAGATCTAAAAAAGACACGTGCAAATATTAGTATGTATGATCTTCTTCAAATTTATCCAATTCCTAATAGTCCCATTATAAATCCTGCCATGAGTTCAATAATTCCTAATGCTAAGAAAAATATAGCTGCTAATAATTCTAACAGTGATTTAATAATTACTGATAAAGGAAAATCAGTAGTTGATAAAGCTTCACTAATAGGAAAAAATTCAAAATCAACAACCCCTCCTTTCCTTATTACCTTTGATATTTTCAATAGGAACTGTCATAATTGCATGGTTGATTCTGGAGCATCTTCCAATGTAATGCCTTTGTCTGTGTGTAAACAGTTGAATGGAAAGTATGTTCCATCAAATTCACAGATTACTCAACTAGATAGAACAAATGTGAGGGTTGTGGGATAGATGAAATATGTTCTAATTAGGATTGCTTGTAACCCTTCAATTTTTCAAATTATAGATATTGTGGTTGTAGACAGTCCTGATGCATATGTGCTGCTTTTGAGTAGGGATTGGTCTTGTTAGTATTCTATGGGAAGACCCAGGTTTACTATAATGTACCAACAAAACCCCTAGCTCACTGGCCCTTTTGGCGATAGACCGCGGAACGGCCTGAAGTCTCACCCGAAGTGATCTTGGATGGGTTGGCTGAAGACTCACATGTCCTCAACCAGGTTCTGGGCTATCCTACGTTCTCCTTACTCTACTTAACTAGTTGAGTATTTCTATATAACACTATTTCTCTTCTCCGAGATGGCTCTGCTATGAGACTGACTCTTATCACATCGCGGCTTCTCCAATGATGCACAAACTTTCTCTTCTACTTGACTCTTTACTTGCGATATCCCTCACTGCGGCTCCTCTAGCAGTGCAATAACGCCTTTCTGCGCTGCGGTAGCCTCTATGGTAAGACTCAATAGGACTCTCCAACTCTCAAGGTCCACGGCTTTCCTTCTGATTATACTAGCTCAACTAACATTCACAAGGGTGTTAAACAACTTCACTTAAGCTTCTTCAATCTATTATGCTTAACATCGATTACGCTCAACTTGCTAAACTAAATATACTGGAATCACTTAACACTGTAACTGTTACGGTCTGAATCAAACACTAATAAACTTATATGCAGAATACTTGACACATCTAACTCACATTTAATCCTCTACGTTACTGTAGACTGAAGGATATCATACACACATTCATTAATTGTTATCTAAGCTCATGTAACAGGTAACAGATTGCAAATAAGTAAACACAATCACATGAAACAGTCGCACAACACACTGATTTTACGTGGTAACTTCCAAGGAGGAAGCTACATCCACAGGAACTATTTTTTATATTATATCTTGAGAGAGTAAACATAGTTCCACTACAACCTATTATGCAGCTCGAGATCTTCTGGGAAACTCCATGTTCTCAGCTGGAGCCCTTCTCTCTTAGATCTCTTCTCTTTCTATTCTGCTTTCTTCTTACAATATATCCTCTCTCTCTCTCTCAATCCCTGCGGATTGTTACATTCATGCTCAAGGAGCCAGCTACTGGTTGCAGTAAGATAATATAGACTTAATAACAGAACCAGAGCTTGACTCTTTCTCAATATCTTACAATACAGATGACTAAACAACTAGCTATCTTTTTCTCTACTGTCTAACTGTATAACCTTTTACAATACAAAATACATGCTTAAATAGGTGGCCCAAAGGTCTCAACCTGATACAAAAATGTGGGCCTATCCCAACAGTAACCCAAAAACCCTAACTGTGACAGTCGGTGCATCTGTACTGTGGGCTACCGCTTACTGGTCACACTGCAACTCTCTGCAGTCTTCCACGCTTCCCGGCACTGCTCGTGGGTATGGGCGCCACTTCCTCGATCGCTCCCCTTCTGTCCTTTGTCTTCAATACCTCGACCCGTTGCTCCTTTTCCTTTATGAGGGTAGCTAATCCCTCCTGTCTTTGCCGCTACCTTAAGTGCAGTGGTTGAGCTCTCTTTTCTTGGTCGCTTAGGTACTGTTTCTTTTGACTTTCTTGTCCTGATATAGCAGCTTTTCCTATAGCTGCGGGGCCCTGATCCAACAAGTCTCAATAGTTGAATGGATTTTTTGCTACAGATTGGTCAACATTATGGTTGCCAAAAAATGGGAAATCAAATCAAATTAAGATAAACAGAGAAAGATATCTGAAACACACAGTAGCAGAATTACATGATCCTAGTGAACTGGTTTTATTTTTAGATTCTATAATGGGTAATTATATGTATGAACTTGGGTTCATAAATTTTAAATGTTACAACTATTCCTCATGATTCTTCATTTAAGGAAATTGTAAATAATGTAGATAGTCATAATTATGTAAATATTATTGAAAGTAAAGCAGTTGCAAATAGTTCTACTCGGACTTTATATTTTGATGGGTCAAAATCTAAAGAAGGAGCAGGAGTTGGTTGCTTGTTAATTGAACCAAATGGAAACAAAACATGTATATTGTGTAGGATTGAATTTAATTGTACAAATAATACTGTAGAATATGAAGCACTGATTCAGGGTCTGAAAAAAGCGACTGATTTGGATATTAAAGTGTTGGTTGCATATGGTGATTTGGAAATCATCGTCAGGCAAGTCCGTAATTCTATTCATTGCATTTCTGAACATTTGTAGAATTATCAGCGAGAGGTATGGAATATCATTTCACATTTTGATGCATTCAATATAATCTCAGTTCCAAGATTCCAGAATCAAGAGGCAGATTTATTAGAAAATGTAGCATCAAAATTAATTCCATCTAAGAATTTTTCACCTGATTTCTTTTGAGTTGAATTAATTTTTAGGCCTTCTATACCAGATAATATCTTTAACTAGCGTGTTTTTGATAATGGTGTGCAGGTTGTGAATTTCTTAATGAATGATGATACTTTCAAATATTCATCCATTGATGAAGTTACACGCGATGAAAATTTACGGTATTTTACGGTAATAAATGATTTTTGCTCAATTGAAAAAGCTTTCAAGAAGGTAAAACCAATTCCTAACTCAGTTTTCATATTAGAAAAGTTTTTTGATCTTCAAGATAAATTTAAGTATGTTCCTAATTGTAAAACCAATAGTTCACAAATGAAATATGAAACTATAAATTTAGGAACAGAACTTAATCCTCAAACTGTGAATTTAGGAATAGATTGCACTCCTATAGAAAAATCAACATTCATAAAGTTATTTAAATAATTTAAGGATGTATTTGCATGGACATACGACGATTTAGAAACTTTCAATCCATAAGTCATGCAACACATTATTCCAATAAAACAAGAGTAAAAACCTTTCCAACAGAAACAATTAGAAAGTATCATCCATCACTAGAACCAACAATTAAGAAGGAATTAAATAAAATTTTAGCTGCTAGAATTATTTTTCCTATCCGACATACTCATTGGGTAGCTAAATTGGGCTCCAGTTAGGAAGAAAATCAGTGGTATTCGATTATGTGTTGATTTTTGAAATCTTAATAAATCCTCTGAAAAAGATAATTACCCAGTTCCTCCCATGGAACAAATTCTTCAAAAAGTTTCTGGATCTGAGATACTATCACTTCTTGATAGTTTCTTAGGATACAACCAAATATTGGTTTCCCCAGATGATCAACTGAAAACAGCTTTTAGAACTCCATGGGGAACATACGCTTACGACGAAGATGCCCTTTGGATTAATCAATGCTAGGGAAACTTTTCAAAGAGCAATGGATATTTCTTTTAGAGGGTTAATTAATCATTCAGTAGTTTCCTATCTAGATGACGTCACTGTATTTTCTAAATGTCGACATGATCACATTAATCATCTTGGAAAAGTATTTGAACATTGTAGGAAATTTGGAGTTTCTTTAAATCCAAAGAAAACAATCTTTGCTGTTACAGAAGGTATTTTACTAGGCTGTGTGGTTTCAAAACATGGGATCAGATTGATCCTGGAAGAACCCAAGCTATCTCAAAAATAACTTACCCTTCTAGCAAAAAAGCAATGTCATTTCTTGGTAAAATAAACTTTGTTAGGAGATTTATCCCCAGTTTTTCTGAAATCATCTGTCCCTTACAAAAAATGATTAAGAAAGATGTTATTTTCAAATGGGGACAAACTGAAAAAGAATCTCTTCAAAGAATTTTAGAAGCCATTTCAGAAGCCCCTAGTCTTTTGAGCCCAAATTTTAACAAATATTTCATATTGTACACTTTCGCTTGTGGCATATCATATGCAGCAGTTTTAACTCAGCTAAACCAGCAAAATAGTGAAGTACCAATTTCTTTTATGAGATCAAATTTTAAAGGTGCTGAACTTAATTACCATGAGGTTGATAAGCAAGATTTTTCTGTTTTCAAAGATGTTAAACACTTTCATCCATATTTATTGAAATATAGAACTAAAGTGATAGTTCCTTACACTTCAGTCAGAAATCTGTTAGTACAGAAAGATTTGGGTGAAAAAAAAGCACCATGGATGACAACTTTTCAAGAGTATGAATTGGAAATTAAACCTTAAATGGTAGTCAAGGGTCAAGGATTATGTAAACTTGCTGTTAAAGTAACTCATTGGCCTAATAACAGTTCTAAATTTGTCATTGATGAAGTCTTACTAAATCAAGAAATTTACTTTTATCCTCCACCACAAGATTCTTGTTACACAGATTTAAGGACACTTTTGGAAACAGGAACTACTCCTAATTACCTTGAACCAAGAAAAAGAAGAGCACTTATATTGAAATCTGCTCCTTATTTCCTAATTGATAATATTCTTTTTAGGAGAAATTCAGATGGTGTTTTACTTCAATGCTTAGATAAAGATGAAACATAAGTGATTTTTAAAGAATTAAATTTTGGACCAGTAGGTGGTCATTTTTGTGGAGAAACTACGGCACATAAGATTCTTAGGGCTGGATATTATTGGCCTACTTTATTCAGAGATTCTTATGCTGTTCTCAGGAAATGTCAAGAATGCCAACTTACTGCAGGTAGAGTCAAGAAATCTGCTTTCCCTTTACAACCTGTTTCAGTAGAAAGGCCTTTTCAGTAATGGGGTATTGATATAGTAGGACCAATAAACCCTCCTTCCTCTATGCAACACAAATACATTATAACTGCAACTGATTATTTTACCCATTGGGTAGAGGCTACACCTTTAAGGGTTGTAAACACCAATCAGGTTATCTTATTTTTAGAATCTTTTATCATAACAAGATTTGGTGTTCCAGATTCCCTTGTTTTTGGTAATGCCTCATATTTTTCATCAGTTGAGTTAACTAAATTTTCCTTAGAGAATGGTATAAGGGTTACATATTCAGCTAATTATCATCCTCACGGAAATGGTTTAGCTGAATCAACAAATAAAAACTTGTTAAAAATTCTTAAAATAACTATTTCAGTTCACCATCGTGATTGTCACAGAATGTTGTATAATTCTCTTTGGGTAGATAGAGTAACTCCTAAATTTTCAATAGGTAACTCACCTTTCTTCCTGGTTTATGGAGCCGAGGCCATTTTACCACCAAATTTATTTTTACCTTTTTTACAGTTAGCCCAGTCTGTTCAGGATGAAGATTGTCCATCTATGGAGAAAATGATTAAAACTTTAATAAAACTTGAGGAGGAAAGAGACAGTTCAAAACAACATTTCATAAAACATCAACAAATTGTTAAGTCCTGGTTTGATCAATCCTCAAGTTCTAATCGAGAGATCCAAGTGGGGGAATTGGTGTTAAAATGGGACAAATCCCATGAGGAGAAAGGAGATCATACCAAGTTTCAAAAACTTTGGTTAGGCCCATTTGTTATTTCTGAGAAGATAGGTCCAAGCACTTTTCGTTTGCAAACCTTGGAAGGTCAGTTCGAAACATTTCCAATAAATGGATTGATCTTAAAAAAATATTTTTGCTGACTTTTTCATGTCCTGAATCTGTATATAATTTTGTATATGAGCTTGTTTATTATATGGTTTTTATTCTCTTATTTTCAACCAGTTTCTATTTGTAAATAATATTTGAATTTTAGAATTTGTTGTATATATTATTATCACAAAACTTTATGAGATTGTTGATATTTTGTACAATATTTTATTAAACAAAATTTTGGTAAATTTCTAATTCTTATGTACATTTAAATTTCATTTGATTCTTGTGTAAATACTCTTGAAATCCAATTTTGATTTTCTTAAAATTTTTGTCAAATATCATAATCTGTCAAACATTTGTACATAATAATTGTCAAATTTCTATATATGTTTTCAGACAAGTAATCACTAATGTACTTATGTTTTTGAGAGGACATTTGCAAATAAATAAGTCCCGTGGTTTAAACTTAGTTTGTACATTAGTTTAGAATTATGGTGTTAAACTTAGACTTTTAAATTGGTTTTGAATGATCAAAGTTTCTTAAGTCTGTTAAGAACCTATCATTGTTTGAAAACATTTGTAAATATTGTTTAGATTATCCCTCATTCACCTATTTCTTTTAGTAGTTAAGATGGTTGATTAATATCTTTTTCAAAACTTTGTACTTTGAAAATATTTATGGTTCTCTATCATCAGTCATTTCTTTTTAAGTTGTTTACAATCTAGAAAAATTTTAGATCTGTTCCATTCAATAAAATTTTAAAAGTTTAAATAAGAGACGGAAGGTCTTAGTAATAAGCCGATCCGATCAGGATCATGAATATCATCGGTATGACATTATTAGGAAATTGATAATGGCTCTTGGTCGTAAGGTCAAGAGATAGGGGGTCTCATTACGAGCCAGCTGATTCATTTTATGGTGATATTAGTGACTGACATTACCATTTGGTTACCATGCTAGGTAGTGATCTCTTATTTTATAAAACTTTCAAACTCAATAAAACGAAACATAACTTTGATTGAAGAATAGGAGGTCTCATCATGAGTCGGACTAATCATGATCATTAGTATTGTCTACTATAACTTCATTTCTGATCATCAGAGTGATGGCTCTTGGTTAAAATATCAAGAGACAAGAGGTATCATCACGAACCGACTTGCTTATTCTAGGCAGTTCTCGTGAATGATACTATCACATCAGGTTATCATGCCTAGATAGTAGTCTTTAGACAAAGAAATTGTTTTGATTACACATACACAAAAAAAATGGAACAGATCCTAGAAAATTATTAGAGAAATAAATTCCTATATTTTCTACTTATGGTTCAAATTATCATTACTATGAGTACTTTGTTTTGACTGGGATATTCTTAAGCTTATCTTTAACAAGATCCTTATTAACATAGATGGGATAATTCTGAATTACACTTGTGAATATAAATCATATAATGGTTTTTATTTAGACCGAGAATTTTTTATTATTTTGAATAAAATTTTAAGATTTTGTTTATACCGAAATTTGAAAATGATATGAGCAGAGATAATTGGTTCTCCCAGGTCATCGTCATTTGTTGGCAGGAAACAACTCTCTCAAATTATGTCTACTTTGATTGAATAAAATTGATCAGTTCTCTTTTATAATTTATCACAAAATTATTTAAGAGTGCCTTCAAAATCTTAGATTCTGAAGGTACTCTCAATCACAAGGGATAAACTGATCAAAGTAAGTTTAGGGAATACTTTTACCTCAAGCTTGATATTTTACAATTTGATTATCTACCAGCTATTAAAATATGATCAATTTTCATTACTATTTTACATGATTATATAAATGTATTGCTTTCTATTATTATTTGTTGATTCACAATGCTTGAATTAAATTTTATAATTTCTTGTCTTTGTTTGTTTCCTATTAAATTCCTTTTATTTTTCTTTTGTTGAAATCCTTAAGATATGATTTTTATGGACAAGTTACATGGTTATATATATTTGCTTAGGGTAGATTAATTTATTTTATTATACATTTTAACCCTTGGTAAATATTCATGTTATAATGGTTATATATAAGCCATGTTTTAATATTGTAAATAAATAAACTTAGCATTATAATTTTAATCTTTTTTTTTATATTTAATGTCAAACTATTAAAATCCAAAATGTTATATGATGATCATAATAAAAATTGAAATTAATTGAATGATCCTCATTACAATAGTTTAATTGTTTGAATTAATATTTTATGCTATATGGATTTATCATGCTAAGTCTGACTTAATCATAAGTTAAATCATTATGAACTTAGCTTTGAAAGAATTGCTCTATGGTTTCATTTGTATAGGGCTTGATGATTTCATTAATTTTATAAACCCTATGAATTCTAATGTTTTATAAGGCTTCCTATCACTTCGTCTGACAGTTCATCTAGTTCCAGGTATTGACTTAATTATGAAAAAATTTAGTGCTTGGGATGAATGTATTTGAAACAATTTTGTACCAAGTTTAACACTTGTTGATTTTCATACTTTGAATTGATAACCTAGTACCTTATTTCGTATCAATATGATTCTGAAGTGACAGTCCTTTTGACGACACATTATGATTTGTTTTGGAATTATGTTTTCACATATCAGATCATTATGTTGGAATTGATTTTATTAGAGTTATGGCAGTCATGCAATTATCCATGGTTTCAATTTTGAAGTGTCTGAGGGTTTTCAGCATGCTGGATAAACTGTTCATACTTCAACATGCTAGATGAACTATTCATACCCATTCCTTCTGTGTTCACAACACCCTTTATCCCTTCATCCAAAGATGAACCGGTAGTTAAATTAATGGCACCTCTAATTCATTTTGAAGTTTCAGGACCGAAAATTTTGGAAATGGATCCTGAAGGTACGACCTTATTTGAAAAGATCAGTTGAAAACCATTCTTTTGGAGTTTCAATGGCCATAATGAAGAAGTCACTGGACAGTTCCCGCTATCCTTTGATGGGAATAATGCTCAAATTGGTGACTTACAGTTAGTTGTGGATGAAGAGTTTATTTCCAAGGCCATGGAGCTTCCTCGGTGTGGAGAATGCTGGTTTAAAGGGGTGAAAATAGATAAGAAGAAATTTAAACAGTTTCTTCTTCCATTATCCAGAGATGATGCACATATTAAACTCTATTTTCCAATCAAATATTTGAAGCCTCAGTGGTGTCTCCCTTTCCAGGTTATTTCTAGGTATATTTCTTGCGATGGTCGTTACTGAAATGTTCATTTATACCATCTCAGGATTTTAATGGATTTAACTGCTTCGAAATTGAACTTACCTGATTTCCTGCTTCACAGTCTACATAGAATGGCTATAACAGTTCAATGAAATACTGTGAATCAAAGCCATAGTTTATTTCATTATGGCCTGATTAAGATTTTGGTTCAGTATCAATTAGCGACTATGAGCAGAACATGGGATGATCTTTTAAGTGATAATGGTTTTGGGTTATCCTCCTTTTGGCCTGCTTGCTTACCCAAAACTCGCATTAAACAAAGAAGGTCGTTGGAAAAAGAAGTGAATGAAGAGTATGATCCTATAGCTGATCATGAAAAGCTTGATAAACTCTATAGGATAGCTGAAATTGAAGAGTTTAATGCTTCAAACCCTCCTAAGAAACTGAAGGGAAAAAATGAAGTAAAGGACAAAGGAAAAAGCTTTTTTAAGCCTCCCTCTGTTAACTTATCCTTGATTCACATCCTAATTCAGTGTCAGGGGAGGGTAAGAATGAATTAAGGGGAGGAAAACTTGAATATTACAATAAACTTCTTGAAGCAGTTTTAGGAAAATCTGAAACAATAAGTCAAAGATTTACTCGAAGTATGGTAAGTCTTTCAATTCCAAAGACCACGGAATAGAATAGTGAACCTAATTTTGTTAAGGATGATAGTGAATAGGAGAATGAATCTCCTCCTCATGAAACCTAATTTAAAGGGTTTGAACATGAACAGAGCATTAATCACATAAATTCTGTGGATAATTCACCCTTATCGGCACAACTAGAACATGAAGTTCAGTTTAAATCCGCATCAAATGATGAGTGTTCATTAGAAGAAACTTTAAATGAAGCACAACAGTCGATTAAAATTTCTTGGCAACATAAGGATAAGATGTTAAAAGAAGAAGAAGCTCGTGTTATCTTGAAAATGGAGTTACAGCAATAGAAGAATGACTTACTTATGTGGGTGGATAGATGGAAACATATGAAAGCAAAAAAGGATAGATACAAATCAGAGAAAAAATTGTTAGCTGAGTCGAATGAAAAATTCCAAAACAATGAAAAACACTATGAAAAAAAAATCCTAAAACTCGGAGCTAAGCTATCAGAGGCAAGGAAAGCCATCAAGCTACAAATCTCAACTTAACAATTTGTTCTGTTTATTTTTATCAGTTTGGTTGTGACAGGTAAATGAGCAATTTAATAAACATCCTACAGAATCGAAGATTCTGTAGGATTGTTTTATATTTTTATTTTTCTTGTTAAAATCTTAATCATAACTTAATGAGAAACTTATATTTTAACTATTTTCTATAGGTGTACCTATGATGTAAATGCATCAAATCTAATGGAGATGATATTGCTACCTGGTATGCATTTTTTAAGCTACTTTTGCGTTGATAGATGGCATATATTCTGGATGGCTACACTTCATTTGCTACATTAGAGGATCATTTTGCCAGGTGCCTCTTTTGGTGTAAATTGAGTCTTGTTGACAGTTGAAAGAACCTGGGGATGTTTTATGATTTATCTTAACAGCTGTTAAGAGACTATGTTTACTATTTTTAGATCCTAGAATAACTCAAAAATGGTTTATCTTTTTTATGTATATAAGTCCGAAAGAGATTCTGAGTAGAGGGTCGATGGAGTATTGAAGAAAATACTTATTGGAAATATAATTACAGTTTCTGGTTTTGATTACTTTACTGGAATTTTACCTTCGTGGATGATTGTGACTAGAGTTCTCAAACTGGTATCGTTGCTTGTTACTATTTTTGAAAACTTAAAAGATATATATTTCTATATATTGTTTTCTCACCATATATTTTATGTAATTGTACTGTGATATAATTGTATTTGTTATCTAAAAATATACTCTATTTGCACAATATTGATGTTTGATTGAGAATATTACTGAGATTTGTTAATTGATATTTGTATTGATAATTCATAATTGGTAATAATACATTTCCTATTTATTTTTTATTTCATTTGTATTTTCTACAATGTTTTCATGAATGAATGTAATCCTGCTATTCGAATATTCAGTATTGAACATTAATTATTGATTAATAGGTCATCATAGAATAAATTAAAGTAGTTCTCTATTTTAATTTTCTGTTGTTGTGCATATTCAACAAAGTGATTTTAGGATAATAATTTAGATATTTTCATTTGAATTGTTATCATTTACCTCTTTGCTAATTTGAATCATTAATTGATAATTAATTTAGTTTTTTTAAGTTGCTCTCAGCTGAGATAGGATAGTTACTTAATTCTCATTCACAATTTTAGTTTGTTCTAGATAGTTATTAAATTAGATTTAATTAGATTAGTTGGTTTTTAGTTAAAATTAGTTCTTCAGTTAAAAATTAAAAAAAAAGAACACCAAAACAATAGACTTTCATTAAGAAAGCAATTTCAGGATGATTTAAATTTAAAAACTGACATTAGGGTTAGATAAACTCTAGACTAACATAAGGTACATTTTGCTGAGTTTTTTATATTCTCCTTAAGAGGATAAATTCAGCTGGTAGCAGGAGACCATAACCTACGAGATTTATTTATTTCAAGCACATCGAGGGTTGTTTTAAGCACTTTGTGTGGACTATTTCTCCTTTAGTTGGCCCAAGTCATAAAATCAGGCCAACACTACCCTATCCTTGTATTCCTCTTAGAGCAAGAAAGAGTGTTGGGATCTCAACACAGTGGGAACAAGCCCACCCGTAGATCCATGGTTCACTCTGCAATTGCAAGGTTGGTCAACAGGGAGGACGTGAACGCCGTAAGACCCCCAACGGTATCCACACCCTCTACCTTCCAAGTCACTTGTTTTTAATGGTTTGGAGCAATGTGAATGATAAGTGCCTATTACTACACGTGCTCAACCCTGCATCTTATCTCAGAATACCCGGGAGGGTGATGGCTGAGTAGAGGAGGAAGGGCTGGGAAAGGAGGTTAATCTGTAGTGATTAAAACTGAAAAACTGAAATCAAATTTCTACTTGTGAATAGCTAACCACATAAACAACCGAACTAAAAAACTACTTGCAAGAAAAGATAGGCTACAGGACAAAGGTGGCTGAGCTACACAGAAATTCTGAATAGAAGCAAACATGCAATCCAAAAGTCAGAAAGTTTACAATGCTAATACAAAGTATTTAAAAATGGATCGCGCACCTTTAGAAGACATGTTTTTGCGGGGAGTATTGTGATCAAACCATGAGGAATTAGCTCAAACGGTTGAAAACCCACTTCCAACACATTCCCATTTAACCCTAATCGTGAACATATTTGCAAATTGATCAACATATTGAGAGAAAAACGTGACCGAACAGAGGTGAATTTCTAGAAATTAATTACAACCATTTTTACATAGTTGAACGATTTGCAAATCTGGGGATTATCAAAGGATGGCCAAAAGTAATGACAATAAATAAAATAAAAGAAAAATACTGATCAACTATTTAAATCTATAAAAAAATGGTAAACTCGAGGGATCCTATGGGATCGACCTGACAGATTCTCCAAACTATAGTAGGGCAAAATTCCTAGCTACGTGTAGAGGCACCTACCCTTTCGTTTATAGGACGAAAGGGTAGAGTCTCTGTGGATGAAGGAAACCTACAATGAAATGTTAGATGCAAACCATAGATAACCTGTAATAAACCATTAGAAGACAAAGCAAATACGGAACTTCTACAACCTATAGATTAAAAAACAAACATGAATCATTATACCTTCCTATCTAGTAAAGAGAGCCACCATGACCAAACTCAGAAGTTTCCTCTCCACAGGCTAGGAATGGGTGGAGCTTTGGCTCAACACACCAAGTGAATGAGCAAATGGAGGAATGGAGTTGTGGGGGATGAATAACTTGAAAGTGAAAGGTCTCTCAAGATACTCATACGGTCATTATGATGACAAGGAGGAGGAATCATGTGTTTGATGGTGACCTCTACACCTCTATTTATACTTTTTCTCAACATTTTAGGGGTTTTAGCCCCTGATTTAAGGTTTTGGCCCTACCCAGGGTTTTAAGCCCTTTTTGCTTGTTCCTTAGCTCCTTTTGGGGGTTTTAAGCCCTTTTGATACTTTAGCCCTCTTTTTGAGCTTTTTAGCTCCTTTTTGAGCTTTTGAAGCTATTTTGTGGGTTTTTAAGCTCTTTGAGGATATTTTGGAGCTTATTTGAGAGAAAAATATAGGTTAAATGGGTGTAGGGGTAGAATGGGTTAGGAGATGTATGGTGTAGGCTATATGAGCAATTTTTTGGGTTAATAGTTTGGTTCCAAGCTCTCTGATAGGGTTGGTTCACATAGGGTTGATTATTATATACACCATGGCCTTTCCCAGTGGGATAATATCCTCCTCCCTTTTGACCCATGTAGGGTTGGATGTTGTAATTTGGAGTACCTTGAGGCTGAGGTGATACAAATACTTTTTTAGAAAACTGATACACTGGTTGATACCTGGATCCATAACGTGTATAAGTTTGTCCATAAGATGTTCCATAGGATGGTCCATAAGATTGTCCGTAAGGTGACCTATAAGACTTCCTATAATACTATCCATAAGATGGTCCATACCTAGCTTACACATGAGGAGGCACATAGCCTTGTGACACTACGGTGTGACTAGACACGTGATGATCATGGCTAACGATAGAACTCTGACCTGAAGGATCGCTAGAGTTAGGAGGAGGATGTGTCGTCAAATGTTTTTTTGAAGGAACTGGTGTTGAAGATGATGGGATATGGAAAGGGATGTAACTCATGCCCCCAATATTCACATCTCTAGGGTCAGACCCTCGAACATGAATGGTAGTGCTAGGACTAGGCTGCATATGTGAGGAAGCCTCCACCAAAGGGATGGAAGGTGTAATATGACTATTGATACCAAACCTCTCCGCATGGAAAGGAATGGAAGTGCCCCCAGGCGCAACACCAGGGTCAATGCCCACTCTAAAATGGAGTCCCATATCGGTCTTGGGAACATTTTTCATGCCATAAATTATTGTGCTAGTGCTAGTGGGAGCATGGTGAGTCTCATGGTTCATACTACGTGACCAATACCGATGATGTGCATGCATGTAGCCTAGAAATAGTTAAGGATCATCAGGAGATGTCCCAGCTATAGAATGGCCAGATCCCAACAAAGTCCCATATGTGCTTGAAGGTTCATCCTCCCATACATGACAAGGAATATCAGGGATCTCTGGGATCTCAGGCTCATGACCACTCATGGTGTGTGAATCAAAGTGAGAGTTAGTCCGCCTGGACTGTCTGGTTCTCTCTCCCAAAGGAGGAGGAGACATAGAAGGAGAAATTCCTACTAAACGATAAGAACGATGGAGTACTGCATCCTGATCCACAATGAATCAACAAAAAGAAAAGACTCAATATAACTATGCAACCCTAAGCAAGATAGCGTACACAAAGCACACTCATAAAAAATCTATAGCCAAAAATAATAAAACCAAGGGGAGGATATGTGAGCTCCCGAATGCAGTAGGTATGCCTCACCTAGGAGAGGCTTGAGACTACCATACACTACAAGTGGAGGTTCGTAACCAATTATAGTGTCCCTCAGCTTCAACACATAAATTTATTGTGTCATCCGACCCCTACTTGGCCAGGACACCTACAAAATAACCTCTGGAAGTGCCCCTTGCGATACATAGGTAAGGAAACTAAGGTCACCTCAATATAATCAATGCTCAAGAGGACTGTCATAGGTGGGATTGACCATATGGCATGGTGTTCGGTCCCAAAATTATCCTTTTTAACAACATCCCTTATACCCTGTTTGTCTTGTCTTATTCCATTTTGCACACCAAACAGACATTATTTCGTCACTTGAGCCCTGAATATTCACAAGTATGGTTATTTATTATTTCATCTTATTAATGCTTATGATTGTCATAATTAGGACTTCACTTCTTTAATTATGATAACTCATTATGATTTCACAAAGATAGTGCAAGTTGTGAGAGAGTACTGGTGTAGCAGCCCAAGTGGTCCAAAGAGGATATGAGCATTCACTATCGGTTCTGACTTGCCAGTCTCATCTATACACACAGATCCAACCAAGGGTCATAATTCCATGAGGGATGCGACAGACATGTATGTGATGGACATAGCTCCAATAGACTTAGCTACAACAACGTGCCACTGCTTGAAGTTAGCTACAATATTTCAGGCCTCTCTTGAATTGGTTCTATTATTCATTTACTAGATCAGGAAATAGAATTGCCTATATTCCCTGCCTCTGTTTAATTCCACTCACAACTGTAAATATGCTTGTAACAGGGTAGCCTAAAGATCGTAGATCTTCATGCCTGCCCGATATTAGTGGGTGAGGGTTACGATTTTTTATGTATAAGTACGAGGAAGTATTTAGAGCCATGGGTTGGACAATATCAAATTTTATTGTGTAAGTTGTAACAAAGACTATACCTTCATTTCACCATTTTAATATACGGAGTAAGATTCTTTAGATCTTTGTGTTTTAACTTGTGTTAGTTCCAACGTCTCTGTTCGACGGCTGGGCCCGCATTCCCACATAGATCACCGAGTTAATTAGATGTTTGCTTAATAAGTTGTGTGGTGTGGATGTTACATTGTATGCATTTGTTTTAATAGCTACAACAATAATGTTAATCATTTTCTTTCCTTGAATACTCAGTACTTGAATTTCCTTTAAGTTGCACCAGTGTGGTGTGACAGTCGACTATGTATGTTAGTTTCTTTTATGCATGTGTGTGATAGTTGTCATAGTCAAGCTCTGCCTTAGTTTTCTTTCAATTACTTGTCTTGCTCAGGTTTGCTAATTCAGGTAGACTATAGTTTAGAATTGTTGATTCAATTCATGTTATTTCTCATTCCTAGATTAAGTTTGGATTAGCTAGTCACAATGGATCTGCATATAGTCTAGTAAATTAGGATTTAAATTTTTGCAAAAGTAATTCTAGATATTTATTTCAGGAATCATTCATTACTGGATTGAAGTTGTAGGAAGTAATTGAAATTCTGAATTCTTAGATAGGTATTTTAGATCAGTTTGATTATGGGAGGGGTTTGACAAAATAGATAAGTAGGACATTTTATGTAGTCATCAACTAGTTAGTGTTTAAGCACAGACAGTGTAAGTTATCTTTGAAATAAAGGAATTCCCTGGGATGACAATTTATATTGAGCATTATACATGATGGTTTTAATTAACTGGCATATAGAGTGACCAACATTTTGGTGTCGTTGCCGGGGAAGGTAATGATTAGACACCATATTAGTTGCATCCATTCATTTTTATTCAGTTTTTAAGTTTTAATGTTTTGGGTTGCATGAATATGAGAAGAGTACATCATGAAATTCGTATAACCCCTAGAAATCCCCAAAATACTAACATTGCAGGTGGTCAAGGTCATGGCAGAAACCCAGCATTGGGAAGAAGAACATTCATTGAAGATCTGGTTTCCAGAACCAATTCCTCTACTAGAGCTCCCCATCAGGGGTCCTCCATTAGAATAATCCCAATTACCCCTAGGGTAGAAGCATCAGTTTTAATAGTGGAGAACACAAGAGGAGCTGTGACACCCTCAGGTGTCCCTGCAGAGGAAGAAAAATTTAGTTCTATTGGATCAGGTGATCAAGACGTGGTCTATCACATTAACGGGAAGGAGGTGACAAAGGAGGATTGGACACAGTTTCATTAGAATCAGGAAGATTAGAATAAGAAAAGGAAGGAGAGAGAAGAAGACAATATGAATAAAAGACACGAACCAGAAGATCATGAAGAAGTGATGGGGGAAAATAATCACAATGATGATGATCCCTCGTTTAAGGGGACAGTTTCCACACTCTAGTTCCCCATTTGACAATGAGTGGGATAAGCCCCCATGAAAAACATATCACCATCAATATTACCTCGTTTTCATGGAAAGGCCACAAAGGATCTAGATGAATTCCTCTTTGTGTTTCACATGCTCTGTCGTAGCTATGACTACACTTCCAGCGAGCAGAAGTTAAAACTTTTCCCTGCTACTTTGAAGGATAATGCGCTACATTGGTTTATGAGCCTGGGTGGTGAAATTGTCACCATGTGGGACTAAATGAAACAGGTGTTCCTGGAAAAATACTAGGAGTACTACAATGCCAAAGGTAAAAGAGAAGAGTTGTTCAAGATGATACAAAGGGACGAAGAAAGTTTGGAATATTTTGTTGATAGGATCTTGTACAATGTGCATAGGGCTGGACATACTAATATGGGGTTAGATGTGCTCAAGATAATTCTTCTTCATGGGATTAGGGAAGACTACCTAGGTATGTTGAGCCTAATGGGAAAGGGGGGTTTCTCAAAGGAATCCTTTCAAAATATTGTTGAATTATCCAAAAGGTATTCTAGAGGATCTTCCAGGACCAACAAATGGGATAAATTGGAACAAGATGTATTCGACAGAACACAGAAGTCATCCAATGGAGGAGCCAACCAAGAAAAAATAGGAGACCTTGTTACAGAGAGAAATTCATATCACTTGGGGTACCACAACAGACAGCTAGACTCCATAAATCAATCTTTCCCAATATGCAATAGAAATAAAATATCTAACACTAAAGGATCGACCCTCGTACCTTATTCCGGACGGTTGAAGTAGATCCCCGTTGAGCTTTCCAATCTTCTGTGGGATCATCACATACACCTGACAATGGAAGGAACCAATCCTCTCACCATGTCGAAAGGGCACAGCTCTTACATCTGACCATGGAAGGAACCAATCCTCTCACCATGTCAGAAGAGCTCAGCACGGCCACATCACTTCCTCTTGGGAGGAATCTCGACCTGGATAACACCAAGCTTCTCCTTGAAGTACTCAAACTTCACCCTAGCCAATGGCTTAGTTAACACATCAGCTATTTTTTCATCCATCGCAACATACTAGAGCTTCACTGCTCCTCTCTACGCCATATCCCTGATATAGTGATACTTGATCTCGATATGCTTCGACTTTCCATGGAATACTGGATTCTATGAAAACTTTACACAACTCTGGTTGTCACAGTATATACAAGTAGCTTCTAACTGGAGATCAAATAAATCATACAGTATCTTCCTTAGCCATACTTCCTCACAACTAGCTGAACAGGTTGCAACATATTCTGCTTCAACTGTACTTAGTGCCACACAGGATTGTTTCCTGCTAATCCATGAGATCACACCTAATCCCATACTGAAGGAACACCCTGAAGTGCTCTTCCTATCGATGGCACTTCCTGCCCAATCTGAATCAACATAACCCTCAAGGTTAATCTTCTTATTCGTATCATACTTGCATCCATTAAGTGAACAAATCATCTGATGATACATCATGGATTCAACTGACACTGATGAAGCAACACCCAATAGCTTAAGGTTCAGTGCCATAGGTGTGGCCATGCAATCTATCATCCTCAACCTCTTCAGGATATCTACTGCATACTTCCTGTTGCCTCCTTTCACACACCTGGGTCACGTGGTAGAAATCTTCAAGCCACTCGGTGTGTCCTTGGGGGCAAGTCTCGAGTCAAGGCTGTCACCTTGTTCTTGACTCCTCCGTTTAGGCTCAACTCCTAACGGAGCCAAGGGGGGTAGACCCTATTTAGTTACTAAGGATGATTACTTAGTGTGGTGATGTTAAACTGAATCAGTTACTTAGGAGTTCGAATATTTTAACTATAGACAATTGAAGATGACAAGATACGAAAATAAACACATGAAAGCACAAAGCTAATAAACAATATATATATGAAGCAAAAATGACCAGTGCCTTAAAATGGAGTCAAATCAAAGAGATAAATGTGCTTGCATGTGCTTGGAGTGAATGTTTTGCGATTGCATCTTGGTATGTTTTAAGTTAAAATTGAAGTATGAATTGATTAAATTAGGCTAAGGCGGGACTCCAGATATACCCGAGAGTACTTGGAGTATGTCCAAAACTAAACCTTCACGGCTACCCGCAAGGAATATGTGGGCTGAAATGGAGTCTCTAGGGCTATTGTTCATAATGCACCTATTAGGGTGTGACAGAGATCGGCGCCCCGAGGTCACTTTTCAGAAGTTCCCGCTTCCTTTGGGTATTTTGCCACCGTAGAGGTTTGATCAAGGTGTTGGAATTTCACCTGATGGTTTGTCAATTGGGGAGGGTGAGTCCTAATTATGCTAGTCACCCAAGTGATTTTGATACATCTTGACTGATCGAACGAACCACAGCCAAGTGCAGAGCATACGCATTGGAGTCTTGTTGATTTTAGTAATTTTTAAACTGGATGTTCTTGTTTAAAAGAAAAGCCTCCAAGAACCTCTTTCGATCCAAGTGGATCTCAATCGGGGAATCGAGGAGGGGTAAATTTTATAGTTTATTATAAACAAAATGTAGAAGAAAGAAAAAAGATACACAATTCATATTTCTTAATTAATCCTACCACGAATCTCTTTCCCCTTTCGGGTCAATCGGGAAATCGTGGGGTAAGTATTACGATTACTTTGAAATGTGAGATATCGATTATGGAATTAATAACAAGATAAAGTATACTACCCTGCAAATCAGATCAATTCTAGTAAAAATGAAATAAGCAGAAAACGACGAAAAGGGCACCGACGCGAATTCCCCCAGGGGGGATGGGGAATGGGCTCAAAAGAGCCTATTCCAAAAATTATTTTATTAAAGCGGTTAAAATATCA
This sequence comes from Pseudotsuga menziesii, assembly GCA_001517045.1. Taxonomy (NCBI): domain Eukaryota; kingdom Viridiplantae; phylum Streptophyta; class Pinopsida; order Pinales; family Pinaceae; genus Pseudotsuga; species Pseudotsuga menziesii. The sequence goes on along the minus strand of LPNX010646210.1, from coordinate 160,870 downwards.
AAGAACTGATAAATCTGAACTTTATTGGTCCTTATACAGGATGAAACCAACTTTTTACAATTTTGCAAAACAATTAAGATTTTTTTGGCGAAAAGGGAGACCCCTGGGGGGATTTGAACGCTCCTGAGACCACTCCGGACAACAGCTTCCCTTTCTTTCTATTATAACTGCTAAAGGAAAGTGATCAAGTTAGAATAACATATGCCCAAAGGCACTTTAAGAGTACCTTTGGATCGGCCTACTTTATCTCAAAAATAATGTGGTTAAACTAGCTAAAACGACGAAAAAAGAACCAAGGAAAGCAAGCTTTCCTTGGGATCTTGGCTTATTGTTTGTGTAGCCAATTAAATTTCACTGATATTTCATAATATTAAACTTATCAAATAGCAAATGAAACTACCTTAACAGCAAGCTATGAATTTTCACTAAATTGCTTGCGAAAATAAGGTACTTTTAGCTAGATCTCTTGAAATTGAACTTTAGGTGCAAAACAAAACTAAGATCTAGAATTTGGGAGGGATATTACTGATTATATATATGTGTATTTTTCTTAGTGAGATAGATCATATTAATAAGAAACCTTTTAAGTAACCGATTTGAGGAAAATTTTAGATTTTAAAGGAGAGAAAGGGGAAGAAAGGTGCTTGTTGTTGAAGCAGATCTACAGAGGAAACTTGTTAGTGGAATGCAGAGGGGCAATGTATTCACACAAATTTGGATTTGTAGTGGATTCAAACTAGATCCATAGCTCATCCAATCCTTAGATCCACAGCTTGTCCAATCCTTGCTACCTGAAAGCTAAACACACAATCCTGCACGAAACCTCATGAGATCTGGATATATATATGAAAAAGAAACAAGGATTACATGCAAATAAACTTATTAAACATGTATAATCAAGATATTCTAACATATATTCTATGAGATATAAGAAAAACAAGTAACCTTACTTGCCCAACTATACTCCTATTGATTCAGCTGAATCGTTCAAGCCAGACAGGGTTCAGATGCAGAAATTGAGAGAAAAGCCGGCAACATCAATAGCCGTAAGAAAATGCTTAATCCACACATATGAGAGAATTACACCATTTAGCCTCCAAAGCTTCTTTATTTCAACAATTGAAAGATTACAACAGTATTACAATGGCAAGCCCTTCAGTCCACCTCTCACTAGCTTGGAAGAGGGAGCCTCAAGCAGGATATATACAATTTATAGGCCATCCAGCCCAGGGGGGGCGCAATTCCTCATGGAATCAAGTGAAATCAACTGCTGGAGAGTTCATCAATGTAGAACTGAGGCTGAACTGAGCCTACTTGTCAACCGGGGGCCTGATCTGGCTGACACATCAACCCATACACTGACACATCGGCCCAAAACTCATCCAGATGAGCCAAAACATGTTGAGGAGAGAGAGAGAGGGATAAATTCCCCATAAAGGATGCTCAAGATCAACTATGGATCTGATTTGATCACCTCCTTCAGTCAAGGATTTGTCAGATCCAGTCAATCTGCTTCAGATCTGACTGATTTCAATCAAATTGGATGAGAATCCACTGATTTATTGATTTTGGATTTGCTCCATTATTCATCAATTTATTAATTAAAATAATCAATAATTGATTTTTGGGGCTTTCTGACCTGAGTGATGGAAGATCACTCAAAACTTAGGAAAAAGTGGGTCCATGGGTTTACATGGTGCTCTTAGCTTGAAAATGAGCACCCACATGACTGAAACCGATTATTTGGACCACTTTTATTACAAAATCAATTTTTCCAATTAAACTATTAAAAAATAGCCTAAGTTTTGGAAAAATTAAAATTTAATAAAAAACACTCAAAAAACTAAAAAATTGAAAAATTGAAAAACACCTAGGGGGACTTAGACATGTTCATATGACTCAAAAACGATGTCTAGCATTCTTATACATTTACACATAGACTCTAATAACCTCAATAGGCCTAAATTCCAAGCCGACCACCCCAACTTTGGAGGTATGGAGTGAAAAACTCAGAAATTATTAGTCGTTTGTTCAACAACCAATAATAACCAAGGGAAAAAACACCCTGGGCTGATCGGATTGACAAATGAAGTCTAAGAGACCGATTCTTTTACATACACTATCATGCTAGAACATTTATTACAATTCCCCCATGGGGTATGAACATGTGATATGATACAACAAGCACTTCCTAGAAGTACTTCCAAAGGTCTTTTTGAAGTCTGAACAAGTTAACCCTGTCTGGTTCACCAGGCTCACTTGATAACAAACCACTATGTACAACTTAGGTGGTAACACTTCCCTTGTCCACACCTCCATGCCTATAATGTAGTGCATCGACACATAACAGGAGCATCACTGGTCTTCCGCCTTCAACCTTGAAGCAAAGGTTGGAATCCACTTTAGTCTCAGTAAAGCCTAGAGTCATTAGCAATCTATCCATCTTGTCGTACCATGCCTAACCTCAGTATATTCTGCAGCCACTCCCTCTGTCTTACGTACTCTATGCAATGAAACATTCTGTACCAGAGTGACAAGTAGCTTCCTATGCTACTAATCTTCTATGTATCCATCTAGGATCACTAGATACCAATATCCTCTATCTTGAACCTTTTCAAAAGTTCTTCTTGCACCCATCTGTGAGCTTGTCATCCTTTATCAACCTTGTAGAAAAGGTTTAGATATTCATCAAGCTCCTCATGTATGTGTTATCTCATGGGTGTCTTCTGAGATCATACAAGGCCTTCTTTCATTTGCAGACATGATTCTGCCTATTATGTGTCTTCACTTGCAGTGACTGCAAATGTCTCTTCATAGTCTATGCCTTCTTTTCATGAAAAGCCTCGTGCTATGAATCTTGCCTTGTATCCCACGATGTTTCCATCTACTACATGATGGAACTACGAACTTTCCTTCACGTATTGATACTGCATCCTAGACATCATTCTTCTTGAACTAATCTTCCCTTTGTTCTTGGAAGGTTCTGCATCAATGATTTCGTTGCATTCGTCATATTATTTTTCATTTTGAAATGTCGTCACTTGTTCTTCGGAATAAGTATCATCCTTCTTTGCTTGTAGCCAATTATGTATGCGATATTTCCTACAAGTCAAATGCATTTGTATGGTTAGAAACATTTCATAAGGAATATTCATACTAGCAAATTCTTATGAATAAATATATGATCATGCAACTACTTTATCCAATACAACATTCATCCATATCTCACGAAAACTTTTCTAGATGCCTTCCATCTCTACCAAGACAACATTGATATTGTGCACTAATCAAATATGTCAGCAAAGAGGTTTCATTCTAGATAAGTAGCAATGGAGAGTTGTATAGCACCATGAGCTACTTACCCATCACATGCATATAAGTAGTATACTATCATTAATGCAAACATTCTATCATCCATAATACATTAACTAAATATAAACAAATGCATAACAAAACAATATCATGAAATGACAATTGAGTATTTATCTTTATTCGTTTCATGGGTAGACTCCTTCTTGATCCTTCAGCTTCATCATCTTCTTCATTCATAAAAGCATCGTTTCTTATCCAAATGCTAAGGTGGATAAGAGGTTCTTCAAGAGTTGAGTTCTTCGTATTCCTCATCGCTTGAGGGATCTTCTTTGGATGGTGAGAGCTTGATCTTTAGTTGCTCCCAACTTCTTCTCTCTTATTATTAGTTGATCTTCTTATTCTTCCCAGAGTCTATTGAAACTAATCACATCCTTCTGGCACACATTCCTCGAATGAATAAATCCCATGATCCTGGGAGACCATTCAAGGTGGCTATCACCACTTCTACATTCTTCACTTCTTCTTTTATCGCTTCAAGTTGTTCTTTCATTTGAGAGACCCTTGTAAAGTATGACTGTATAGTCTCTGCATTCTGGATCTTCACATTCTTCAATTGGTTTCTTAAGGTCATATTCTGAATTATGTTCTTCCCTTCAAATAGCTTGGTCAAGGAATCAAACATATTTGGTGTCTTTAGGGAAGATACTTATGGTATAAGGTGATCCATGATTGAATCAACAATGATCTTCTTGGCCTTGACCAAGTTCTTCTAGTGTAAGGATTTTAGCCTCATCTCCCTCTGAAACTGGAACCTCTCTCCTCATGTAGGTGTCCAATTCATTTTGTTCAGAAAGATCAAATACTTCCATGCTTGGAAGTTGTCAACTTTACAAAGCTTATCATTAAGCTGATGTGATAGATTACTTTGAAATGAGAACCTCAAATGAAAATAGCAAAAGATTAGATCTTACCGATTTGAGGTGTCCGTCTTAGTTCCAAAGCTGGCTGATCTAGGGTTTGTCAGAGAAACCCTAATTTTCAAAAATTCAAATATTTCAGATCTGATTGAACAAAAATATAGATCTCTTCAAATTGAGCTGTCCAATGTACTCCTTTTCTGAAAACATCGGAGGGAAGCTCCCGGAATAGGAAGCCCTAGCTTTCCAATTTCTTCTACAAAAATGCCTGTTACTATTTCTATGGTATCTTTGAAATTACTACTCCTCTATGTCTAAAACTTTGCATTGAGTTAACCTCACATGTCCATGTTCCAACACCGTAGGTTTCATCAACATTGGTTTCACCAATTGTGACTTATGATCATTTTCCCAAGGTGATCTGTTACATGACTGTCCAGAAAAGAAAAGTTGTACAGACTACCACATTTCACTATTTCATCTTTTAAGTCTGAAACTCAGATCACAGAAATAAAAGTCCATTCCCTTTCTGTAACATCTTCATAAATCTCATTTGGACCTGTGTAGCTGAATATATAGCAATTCTCCCCAGGTGTCCTGTTTAGGATGAATTCTAGAAGAGGCTGGAATCCTAACTTGGAGGGATCATATCTCCTAGAATATAGTGAATCTGAAGCTGAATTTTGGACACAGTGTAAATCAGGATTTTATCTTCAGCCTCTGTAATTTTCAATTCCTGATCCATTTCCAATATTGGGATATAGCGAAATTACCAAAACGTAGCAGTTTTTGTATTTAGAGTTTTTCTAGCTCAGGGTCAAACTAGGGTTTGACTTTGCCGGAGTTTCACCCAACCAAAAATATTGATCTAGGTCTCTAAACTTCAATTTTGATGAGGATAGAAATCCTATGCCAGGCTCACTCAAAAATTCCTCTCTACAAGAAGCTCTAATTTCCCGCACCAAAACTGAAAATGCTCGGAATGGAATTCTGCTTCGACTAAAAGATGCGCCCTTCAATGGAGAGTCATCCTAGCATACTTTTGTTGATGGATTGTGGAGAAAGACCCAAAAAGTAAGAATCCTTAGCTTCTGTAGCTGCACAATTTCTTCTTCTCAGGTTATCTCTGATACCATGTTATATTTTATCATTAAGATAGAATTATATTAGCATCTTTAACTGAGAGAATAACAAGCACAACAATCAAACACAAGGGACAATGAACATAGTGTTTATCCTCAGGGAAACCATAAATGGTGAAAACCATGCAACTTCCTCAGAGATAGAATCAGCAGCAAAAGTAGAAACCCAAAAACATAAAGATAATCTCCACAGCTTCTGTCTCTCTCTCTAACTTGAGAGAACTTCTCCTCTCTCACTCATGCGCCCCAATGAGTGAGTGTGTGTGTGAGAAATAGAGAGGCTCACTCTCTATTTATATTATTTCATTCACTTGAAACCCACTCCAACATGTCAGCCTCACTTAACAATTACTTACTAGAGCCGGCATCTCTAGGAGTGTCTAATAACTCAAGTGCCCCACAACTTGTGGGGACTTTGCCTCCTCCAACCAACAAGGAGGTTTATCCTTAACACAATGGTGGGGAATGTTGCCCCAACTTACAATGACTCACCTAGGTTCTACTTCTCTAGGATAGTCTAATAAACCTAGGGCCCCACAACTGCGGGGACTTTAACCCTTGACCAATAGGAGGGTTACCCACAATGACTTGACATGACTTGTTTATATTATAGAACTTCTCGATAGGAACATTAGGGCATGACATAACTCAAGTACATCCTGGAATAAACACCGGGTTACGATATATAAGAACTATAAGTGAAATACATTCCGAAGTTACATATACATCAACAAAAACACCCTGGGCTGATCAGATTGACAAATAAAGTCCAAGAGACTGAGTCTTTTACAGACATTATCATGCTAGAAAATCTTATTACAACTCCCCCATGGGGTATGAACATGTGATATAGTACAACAAGCACTTCCCAGAAGCACTTCCAAAGGTCTTCTGAAGTCTGAACAAATCATCTTTGTCCGGTTCACCAGGATCACATGATAAAAAAACACTAAGTACAACTTAGGTGGTAACAGACCCCATCACTTAGATTGAGCCTAAACGTGTGACCCCCTCACTACATTTCCCACGACAGGAGAGACCTACCTCTATAGGCTGATTCGCCTATTTTGGGTGTAATAGGGTGACCCACTCACCTATTATGGGCTGAAAGAGGCAACCTCCTCACCACATTGGCCCTGAAAAGAGAAATCTGGATCTCGAATTGTCTATTTCAGTTGTTCGGACTGTCAGTGCAGCTCTGTCGCCATTGTCTAGCAACCTGTCTTTTCCTGCAAGTAATTTTTTCAATTCGACTCGGTATGTGGTTAACCATTTACAAATACTAATCTACCTAAATGCTTAGTTATATTTCCACACATTTCTTTGTATTTTAGTTTTAAAAAATTAGTGGAACTAAACCCCCTTGCATAGCCCTTCCTCCTCTACTCAGTCATCACCCTCCGAGGTATTTTGAGATAAGCCGGAGGGTTGAGCAAGTGTAGTAATAGGAACTTATCATTGGCATTGCTCCAAACCATTAAAAACAGGTGACTTGGAAGGTAGAGGGGGTGGAGACCGTTGGGGGTCTCACAGCATTCGCGTCCTCCCTGTTGACGAACCTTGTACTTGAAGAGTGACCTATTGATATATGAGTGGGATTAGTCCCATTGTGTTGAGAGAAAAACACTCTTTCTTGGTCTAAGAGGAATACAAGGATGGGGTAGTCACTTTATAGATTTACATGGTTTATTAGTTCATAGTTGTATTTTTAGTTCTCTTTAGTTTCACTGGTTTTTTCATATATTACAGGTTGGCCATTGTTCAATATACACAAAAAAATAAAAACATCTACTAACCACATAATTGCAGAAAATAATTTTAAATGAGCAGTACTCATACACTTAAAATGAACACAACCACACCACTTAAGCCAACCAAACTTGGTTCATGACGCCAAGAAAACCTCTTAAAATAATCAATTTACTCTAAGTCAAAAATTTGCAATTTGAGGACATAATTCCTTGATTTCCATAAACTATGGGTTGTGCTTGGGCTATGCCCTAAAACGCATTATGAGGAGTACCACCGGAACGCAAAAGTAGCTATCCAATGAGAGGAATTTCCAAGCGAAATGGGCCAACGAACCCTTCTGATTGACTAGTAAATCCTATGAGGAAAAAGGCAAGCGTTGTCTTCTAACAGTCTTACTGGCCGAGCGATCACATACAAGCCACTATGAAGCCATTAAACCGGGGTCTAGATCTTCATTTCCTGTTACATTATTTGATCCACCAGAAAGACACCATAGATCCACCACGCTCCTCCTCTCATCTCAGTGGGGAGTCCCCTCAGTTTGGACTATTAAACCAACACCATAGAGACCATTCTCGATAGCGTTCTATTGCAGCTGCAAATGTTTTCCCAAATTTTTGAAATTTTGGACCCTCCTCTTAATTTTTATCTTGCCTAAAATTGTTTGGATCCATGAACTCTATTTTTGTTTTCCCTCTGCTACAAGTTTGGATTGTTTTGAGGTCGACTGTTTTTATGCTTTTTGGAAAATTGCTTGTGTCTGCAAATGCTTTGGTCGTAGAGTTTAAAGTTCAATCTCAAAAGGTTGTCTTTTGATCTGTGATTTATTTCTTTGATATCTTTTCTGCCGCTGTTTCAGAGGTGAAACAAACTTTTCATTGCTGCCCAGCCGATAGTATTTTGGAACATTAACATTTTTGTTTAGTTTGGTTGATTGGAGGTCATTTAAATAATGAATTGGAGCCATCTTTCCCTACGGGGCCGCCGTTGCAAAAGCTGAACGATGATTGTTCTGATGGATAGTGTTGACCTTTCCCATGCCGTGACATTATTATGTTGACTTGTTGTGCACTGTCAGAGGTTGGTTGAAGTTTGAGTCGGGGTTTTTGATCTCTATGATGCCGTTGTTTTGGAGATGAGACCAACTTTTAGACCGCTGCACAACCTTAAGATTTTATGAACCCTAAATTTTTTCATGATATTTTTGCACCATATCAGAAGATTTTATGAATTTGATCAAAGGTGGTAGTTTGATTGCTTTCCGCCATTTCGGCTCACAAGCAAACTAAAGGTTCCACCATATAACTACTCCACGTGTCTATTGTTTTGTTATAGTTTTTGCCGTCATGTTTATTTTCGATGGAGCTCGTAGTATTTCCGTCTTTCGCCATTGTAGCTGCGTATTGCACTAACCACCCGACGTCTATGTCTTTTCGTCCGCCGACAAGGAGTTTTTTCGCCCGATACTTTAGTATTTAATCTTTTCGATGCCGATAGACTTGATGGTCTCGTGGAACCTATTTTCCATCTGAAGCCCTCCATTGTGGCTGTTATTTAAACCATCCTCCCGATGCTTTAGTGATTGTCCTGCAGGTGAAGGTTTTTTCCTGCCTGTTCTGTGTGTGTTTTTACCCTATCTGATGGGTGACGGAGGTTTCATTTTCTATCATTTTAAGGTTTTCATGGCGAGAATGTAGTACAGGGCCTCATTTTGATGATCATTTTCATTGTTAGTATGGTTTACGTTTGTTGAAAAGATGTAGTCCAAATTAATAATGAATTTTGTTTTAACTGTAGGAAGATTTAGAAGATTCTTCAAACTCCTGCTACAAAGGTGACATTGCTGGAGGACAAAGCAGAAGGAAGCTGGCTGAAAAGTGATAGGCAGAGATATTCCAAGATCAACGAAATCTTTAAAGGGACAAATAAAAGACAAAGCGGAATCGTTAGCAATAGGGGCCTAGGCTTGGAAAGTTTCATCAGTTACTAAGCTGGTCCCGTTTTATGAAGTACTCATAAGTCTTAATCCAAAATGTAACACATTATGTGAATCATGAGCACTCACAAGAGGAAACATTTGTGAGATTAAACGGTTGGGGGAGCCCAAAGGTCAGAGGGTTGGGGCAGCCCAAAGGTTTTGCTGTTTTGTTTAAATAGAGGAAAGTTGGAGGGAATGAGGGCTTTTTCCCTGGAGAAACTTGTGAACTATTTGTTACAAGAGGGACTACTTCGTTTTGCAATAATAAATTACAAATTTTTCCTATTGGAGAAGGTGCTGTGTGGAATGTTCGAATGTGATAAAATGAATAATGTTGAAGGGGAACTATTTCATTTTCAACTATGTTTCATTAACTGTGAGAGCATTCTAACTTTTTGAACCTATGTTCTTATCTGAATGTTCTCTGGTTTTGTGATAAGTTCCACTATGGGTAATGGAGAGTTTAACGGTTGATGAGCTATCTTGTCATGTATACCTTTATTCATGTTTATGTGTTTTGATTCTAAGAACAGCTAGCTGTGATTTATCTTAACATGTGAACAAAATTACATTACTCATGAAATTAATATCTGGCTCCCTAGGGACAACTTAGTTAGTGTTGTATTTTCTAGTTGTGTGTGATTTAGATGTGAGAGAGTCTAAGACAAGACGTAAGAACCTGCGCATCACATTGTGACCACTCCTTGCATTCTCAATCAACATGAATTATTAGACAGGCACTTGCATATCATATTTAAAGTCAAAAATACAAAAATATATACGGTGGACTGGGCCGCACCCGGTAAAACCCATTTTTTTGTTACTTGACCTACGATCACCGAACCGCAAATCAGACATATTCCCTACACCAAAAAGTCATAGGCTAGTTGGAAACGTTGAATCGGGAGAATCCCTTGCTGTTGTTGCCTATGAATTTCCAAGCCTCAATAGTTTCTGGTGCTAGAAGGAGGGAAGCCAGTGCATGGCTGGCCAAGGAAACCCATTTTCTCAAGATTATTCCACTGGTGACAGTTTAGAAAGTAGTTTGTTTCCTAATCCAATCCCTGAAGAGAAGGATAAAGAGAATTTGTATTCTATGGACAACGAAGTTGTTAATGATCTGAGAAGACACACTAGGGCATATGTGAATAATATAGGAGGATTACTGATTATCCCTGACTTTCCCAGAAGAGAATATAAAAGGAAATACCATCCTATATTGGAAGACTCAATGTTGGTTGGAGATTTGGAAGCACTAGTAGAGACATCCTTACAGGAGGTGGTTCAGCCTTTAAATAAAGTGGGCCCAAATACACCTTACTGTTCACCTGTTCATACTCATGTTCATTCAACACCTCACTCTCCACCCAGACTCATGGCAGGCATAAACGCAAATCCACCACCAAATCCACCACCTACGTGGAAAGCCAGATCACCTTTAAACCTAACACCTCCTTTGCAAGATTTACCTCAAGCTTTTGAAAAGATGCTGCCTAAGTTCGATCCAAATGAGAAGATGTTAGTAGATGACCATTTTCAAAGTTTCTATTTGGAAATAGAGGGATTAAGGGCTGGGGAATATGAGGATGTAGTTTGTAGACTTTTCCCACACACCCTTAAAGGAGAAGCAGCATCATGGTTTTTCGGTTTGCCTGCAAACTCTATCCTAGACTGGGATACCTTTGAGAGGATTTTTAGAAGTAAGTATGCAACCCAAAAAAATCATGCATCTCTCATGAAAGGACTCTGCACCTTAAAGAAAGAAATAAAAGAGAAGGTGCATAGTTTTACCCAAATATTCGCAGCTTATCTTAAGAATTTTTCTAAAGCTAACAAAGCCCAGGATAAAGTTCTAATTGAGTATTATACCTCAACTCTAGGACCCAAGTTGGCCATGTTTGCCAAAATGAAATCCAAACCTATGCTAGTAGAGACTTATGAGGAAGTAGAGAGAGTAGAGGCTGAAAAAGAAAGCATTGAAGATTATCCTAAATGGTCAGGAGAAAAATGTTGGGAGGAAATCTTTATTATTTACTAAGCCTAAAGAGGAGCAATCACCAGATTTCGAAGGAATGGAAAAGATGATGGAAAAGATATCTAACAGAATCATAGACTTGGAAAAGGAAAAGGAAGCCCAAAAGTTCTACAAGACTTTTTACAATAAAAGGGAAGATAACAATCAATCCCAAACCCCTCTGCACAACCCTGCATATATGAACTTAACAGAGGTAGGAATGAATAACTTTTACACTTTCCACCAACAACTCCATTCTGAAAATACTTGTCCTCAATGGATAAATTCAATGACGCTGGTTATGAATCAGCTGTTGGATTCCAAATTAACTGTAGATAATGATGAGGAAGGGAAAGACAGCAATACATCAACATAAAAATAGGAGGATGAGGCCATGGTCTTATGGGACTATGTATCGTTGTTTGATGCCAAGGAGGAAAAGGATCTGAGACACAAGGGCATCCTGGAAACAAACAAAAAGATGAGAATCCAAGGGTTAATTAAGGAAAACAGTCTTATTCTCCTGAAGATCAAAAGACTTCAAAAGAATGTTAAGAAATTTCAAAACAACTCCCCAACTAAGAAACTTCCAGAATTTACCATCACCAGTCAAAATCCTAGACAGACCAACATATCTACTAAGCACAATGAAGAAAAAATAAATAATGTTAAATCGAATATCACAGAACATAAGATGTATTATGACATTGTGGATGATATCAAAAAGGTAAGGGAAAACATCTCATTATTTAAATGTGCAATGTGTCGTAGCAGAAAGAAAAGCTATTGAAAGCACTTGAAGTATCAGAGGAGAGACTGCCCACTGACAATCAGCCCCAAGAAGAAGAAATTGGTGAAGCAAGTATGGGAGGTACGCCTAAAAGAAAGAATCCACCTTTTCTCCTTACTTTTGAAATTTTCAACCACAACGTGCATAACTGCCTAGTAGACTCAGGGGAATCAGTCAACGTCACACCGCTGACGGTCTGCAAAAAGATAAATGGGAAACCTAAACCATCTACTTGGAAGGTCGTTCAGTTGGATAGAACAAATGTGAAGGTAATTGGGGAAATGGAGGATGTTCTCGTTCGCTTATCTTCAAATGATAAGGTGTGTCAATTCATTGATATTGTGGTGGCTAACATACCGGAAGCTTATAGGATTGTTTTGAGCAAAGATTGGTCGGAAAAGCTGAACGAATATTTTGCCTCAGACTGGTCACATCTGTGGCTACCATATAAAGGAAGCCCAAATAAAATTAAATTTTTGAGGGAGCCCCACATGAAACACAATGTTACTCAGTTTGAGGGTAAAAATGAACCAGAGGATTCTGTTTTAGGACATTACCTTATTCATCTAGAACCAGGAAACTATCAAGCGGAAGAAGCCAGCAATACATCAGACGATTAGCCTGATCTCCTTCAGTTTTCACAGGCTGATGAAATTGATTGTAAAATAGTAGAATTAGCTGTAGATGTAGATGTTAATTCTCACACAGTAGTGGTTAGTGATTTTTGGACGCTTTTCTTTGATGGTTCTAAAAATTTAGCAGGGTTGGGAGCCGGCTGTGTCCTAATTGACCCTAAGAAAAACAAACATTTTCTTTCATGTAGGTTAGAGTTTAAATGTACCAATAACACAACTGAATATGAAGCATTAGTTCAGGGACTAAGAAAGGCAATTGAATTAAAGGCAAAAAATCTGAAAGTGTTTGGAGATTCTGAAATAGTTGGAAAACAAATTTGAAATCAAATACATTGCATTTCTCCTCATTTAAAAGCTTATCAAAATGAAGTATGGGATTTACTTAAATGATTTAATGCATTTAACATTGTATCGATTCCTAGACTTAAGAATGCAGCAGCTGACTTGTTGGCCACCTCAACTACGAGGCTTGTGCCCTCTAATAATTGGTGCTCTATTGAATTGCTTTTTAGGCCTTCAGTTCCAGATATGATTACCAATATATGAGTGTTTGATGATGATCAGCAGATTATAGAATGCTTAACAAATGACGAGACCTTCAAAGGGGCGATTATTGATGATGAAGAACATCAAGCCGAGCTAAAATTTGATAATTGTATTCCTAAGGGAGTCAGGACTTTAGAGCAGATGTTTGATTTAAACGAGAAATTTAGAAGACCAGCGAATGTGAAGACTCATAGCTTGTCTCTAGAGTTCAAGTTGATTAATTTGGGGACTGAAATTGAGCCTAAATATGTGAATTTGGGAAAGTGTTTCTCCCCAGGTGAAAGCAATAAGTTTATCAGTCTTTTCAAACAATACAAAGATGTTTTTTCTTGGACATATGAAGATCTGAAGACATATGACACCAATATTATCCTGCATGTTATCCCCATCAGATTTGGAATCAAACCGTATCAACAGCCTTTAAGGAAAATGCATCCAAAATTAGAACCTTTAATCCAGAGTGAAGCTAAGAAACTAGAGGATGCTAGAATTATCTTCAAGGTTAGACACTCGAGAATGGGTTTCAAATTTGGTACCGGTAAGGAAGAAATCCGGAGAAATCAAGCTATGTGTGGATTTCAGAAACTTAAATCGTGCTTCAGATAAAGAGAATTATCTTGTCCCACCCATGGAGTAGATATTGCAAATGGTCTCGGGTTCTGAACTGTTCTCTTTATTAGATGGATTCTCAGGCTACAATCAAGTATTAGTAGCTGAAGAAGACAAACTTCAAACGACGTTTAGGACCAGGTGGGGAACATTTTCTTACAGAAGGATGCCCTTTGGACTCATAAACGTTGGAGCTACTGTCCATAGGGATATGGACATAGCTTTTCGCGGTCTGATCAGTTGCAGTGCTGTAGTATACCTCGATGACATCACAATTTTCTCAAATAAAAGAGAGGAACATGTATTTCATCTAAAGCAGATTTTTGAACGCTGCCAAAAATATGGTATCTCACTAAACCCCAAGAAGTGTTTGTTTGCTATTATAGAAGGTAAATTTTTGGGTCATGTGGTTTCTAAGAAGGGGATCACCATATACCCAGAAAGGATCAAAGCCATCGAACAGATTCCCTTACCCCATAATAAAAAGGGCATGCAATCATTTATGGGGACAATAAATTTTGTGTGAAGGTTTGTGCCATATTTCGCTCAAATTGTTAAACCTTTGCAGCAAATGGTGAATCAAAGTGTACAATTCAAATGGACTGTAGAGAAGAACACATTTAGTAAAATAAAGACAGTTTTCATGAATGCACCTTCCCTCAAAAGTCCAGAATTTGAGAAAGATTTTATTTTGTACACCTTCGCATCTGATGATTCACTAGCAGCTGTGCTTACCTAGAAGGAAGATGGGGGAGATGAGTTCCCCATATCATTTATGAGAACTGGTATGCAAGGGGAAAAATTGAATTACCCAGCTGTGGATAAACAAGCTTATACCCTGTTCAAAGCGGTAAAACAATTCAGGCCTTATATACTTAAGAATCGGGAAAAGGTAATAGTTCCACACCCAACTGTGAGGTCTCTTTTCGTACAAAAGGATTTAGGAGAAAGAAGAGACAACTGGGTAATAGCTCTACAGGAGTATGACCTCGAATTCAAGCCAACCTCCATATTTAAATGGAAAGGATTGTGCAAACTGATGACTGAAAGTAAAGACAATGAAGAACATGACGGGGAAGACGAATCTGAGTTACATTTGATGGATGTATGTCCTCTTTTCATAACTCTGGAATCCTGGTATCGAGACCTTGTGCATTACCTTCAGGTAGGATTGTTACCGGAACATTGGAACTCTAAGGAAAGAAGAGCACTGCATCTTAAATTAGCCTCAAATCAGATTGTTGAAGGAATATTATTCAGAAAGAATTATGATGGAGTTCTTCTTAGATGTTTAGAGAAAGAAGATGCGAAGAAGGTAATGATAGACTTACATGATGGACTTTCTGGAGGACATTTCTCCAGAGATACGACAACAAATAAAATTCTCAGAGCTAGATATTATTGGCCCACACTGTTCAAATATGGACATGCCCATGTCAAAAAATGTGACATCTACCAAAGGTGTGGTGGAAGACAACTTAAGGTAGCAAGACCATTAAATCATGTTATGATAACAGAACCTTTTGAGCAGTGGGGGATGGACATCATTGGAGAGATAAAGCCAAATTATTCCTTGCAACACAAATATATTCTAACAGCAACTGACTATTTCACTCGTTGGGTCGAATCCATTCCGTTGCGTAAAGTAAATGAAGATGCGGTCATGGACTTCTTTCAAGATCATATTATGACCAGGTTTGGAGTTCCAATTTCTTTAATTTTTTATAATGCTACTTACTTCTCCTCGATTAGATTAACTTCATTTGCTCATGAGAAAGGAATTAATTTGCATTACTCTACTAATTAATATCCATAGGGAAATGGGTTGGATGAATCTACGAACAAGAATCTGATTAGGATTTTAAAAAAGACGGTGATAGAAAATCAGAGGAGTTGGCACTCAGCATTACCAAATGCTCTTTGGGCTGATAGGGTCACCCCCAAGAATTTGTTAGGTCTGTCCTCGTATACCCTTGTTTATGGAAAAGAGGCCATTCTACCCCCCAATATCATGCTACCCTCTTCCATAATCGCTCAAAAATCCAGAGGATCAAATAATGGAGTTTTGCAAATGAGGATACATAATATTTTGAAGGCAAAAGAGTCTAGATCCAAGGCCAGAGAACGTTTTAAACAACAACATGAGGTATTAAAGAGATGGTTTGATAAACACAAAGCTGGAACAAAATATTTCGAGGTGGGAGATTTGGTTCTCAAATGGGATCACCCTCATGATGAGAAAGGAAAATACATGAAATTTCAACAGTTATGGGTAGGCCCTTTCCAGATTGTGGCAAAGATTGGCCTCTGAACCTATAAATTGCAAGATTTACAGGGGTGGGAAGAGAACTTACCAGTTAATGGTTTAGTTCTCAAACCTTATTTTTCTTGAGTTTTGTTTTTCTTCTTTTGTTTTGTACATAAATAAATTGATTTGGCTATTTATTTTGATTTATTTTATTTCTGTTGGTTTTAGTTAGATTTTGGTTGATTTCAATAAAAGAGGAAAACCTTTGGGTGCATGGAGAGCATCAGAATTCTGGATTAACTAAAATTCTTGATTATAAGACTGTGTACTAGTATTTTATTTGAAATAATTTCTTCTAGTTTAATAGTTTTCCTAAATGGCTATGAACACATTGAAGTCCTACTTAATCCTTGTAAAATAACTCATGATCAAAAGTCTGAAATACTCTTTTGAGGCTCCATCCATCTCACATGTAAAATGTCCCACGTGTTGACAGCAAAAGACCCACGGAAAGGAAGCAGGGTAAACAATATATTATATATAAGTGATCCCATGTCAAGAATTCAAAGCCAAAAGGTAGACAAGAATCAAAAACATCCTAAGAAAGCAATATGTATCAAAACAAAGTACTGAACCATATAAGTATTGAATTGCCAAAAGTTCTTCTCCGTCCATGAGCTGAAAGTTAAATACATCTCTCACACAAAATGACACTATGGATAGAGGATCCTGAATGAAAATTCAGAAAGAAGGGCATGCAGGAGGACTCACAAAGGACAAAAGTCCAAAAGCACAAAAGTGCAAAATGGCATGGGAATGGGGAACAAATGAATATTTTTGTTTACCACATGTCACAATCCTATGGTGTCCAAGCTGGCAGCTACTTGAAGATAGAGGTAATAAATGAAATTCATCTTCTTCGCCTCAGAAGAGTTATCTTGACTTGGAAATATTGGTTTCCATTCTCCTAAATTGGACTATCATCAATAATTAAAAGTACATACGTTTTCCATTTGGGAAATCTAGACATCTAGAAGAATTCAACATGTTGGTTTATTATCAAACAGTCTGTTACTTAAGGAAGAAATTGTCCAGAGATCTAGGTTCACCAGGTAGTTGCCAATTGTTGCAGCTACAACTGTTTTCCCAAATTTTTGAAATTTTGGACCCTCCTCTTAATTTTTACCTTGCCTAAAATTGTTTGGATCCATGAACTCTATTTTTGTTTTCCCTCTTCTACAAGTTAGGATTGTTTTGAGGTCGACTATTTTTATGCTTTTCAGAAAATTGCTTGTGTCTGCAAATGCTTTGGTCGTAGAGTTTAAAGTTCGATCTCAAAAGGTTGTCTTTTGATCTGTGATTTCTTTCTTTGATATATTTTTCACCGCTGTTTCAGAGGTGAAACAAACTTTTCATCGCTGCCCAGCCGATAGTCTTTTGGTACATTAACATTTTTGTTTAGTTTGGTTGATCGGAGGTCATTTAAACAACACATCGAAGCCATCTTTCCCTACGGGGCCGCCATTGCAAAAGATGAATGATGATTGTTTTGACGGATAACATTGACCTTTCCCATGCCATGATGTTATTATGTTGACTTGCTGTGCGCTATCGGAGGTTGGTTGAAGTTTGAGTCGGGGTTTTTGATCTCTATGATGCCGCTGTTTTGGAGATGAGACCAACTTTTAGACCGCTGCACAACCTTAATATTTTCTGAACCCTTAACATTTTAATGATATTTTTTGCACCATATTGGAAGATTTTATGACTTTGATTGAAGGTGGTAGTCTAATTGCTTTCCACCATTTCGGCTCACGACCAAACTAAAGGTTTCCACCATATAACTGCTCCATGCGCTGATTGTTTTGTTATGGTTTTCACCGTCATGTTTATTTTCCATGGAGCCCATAGTATTTCTGTCTTCTACCATTGTGGCTGCGTATTGCACTAACCACCCAATGGCTATGTCTTTTCGTCCACCGACAAGGAGTTTTTCCACCCGATGCTTTGGTATTTAATCTTTTTGATGTTGACAGACTTGATGGTCTCATGGAACCTATTGTCTGTCTGAAGCCCTCCATTGTGGCTATTATTTAAAGCAATCCTCCCGATACTTTAGTGATTTCCCCGCAGGTGAAGGTTTTTTCCCACCTGTTCTGTGTGTGTTTTTACCCTATCTGATGGGTGACGAGGTTTCATTTTCTATCATTTTAAGGTTTTCGCAACGAGAACATGGTACAAGGCCTCATTTTGATGATCAGTTTTATTGTTAGTATGGTTTACATTTGTTGAAAAGATGCAGTCTGAATTAATGATGAATTTTGTTTTAACTGCAGGAGGATTTAGAAGATTCTTTAGACTCCTGCTGCAAAGGCGACATAGCTAGAGGACAAAGGAGAAGGAAGCTGGCTGAAAAGTGATAGGCAGAGATATTCCAAGATCAACAGAATCTTTAAAGGGACAAATAAAAGACAAAGCCGAATTGTTAGCAATAGGGGCCCAGGCTTGGAAAGGTTCATCAGTTACTAAGCCGGTCCCGTTTTATGAAGTACTCATAAGTTTTAATCTGAAATGTAATGCATTATGTGAATCATAAGCACTCATAAGAGGACAAATTTGTGAGATTAAATGGTTGGGGGAGCCCAAAGGTCAGAGGTTTGGGGAAGCCCAAAGGTTTTGTTGTTTTGTTTAAATAGAGGAAAGTTGGAGGGAATGAGGGCCTTTTCTCTGGAGAAACTTGTGAACTATTTATTGTAAGGGGGACTACTTTGTTTTGCAATAATAAATTACAAATTTTTCCTGTTGGAGAAGGTGTTGTGTGGAATGTTTGAATGTGATAAAATGAACAATGTTGAAGGGGAACTATTTGATTTTCAATTGTGTTTCATTAACTGTGAGAGCGTTCTAATTTTCTGAACCTATGTTTTTATTTAAATGTTCTCTGGTTTATTCTATGATAAGTTCCACTATGGGTAATGGAGAGTTTAATGGTTAATGAGCTATATTGTCATGTATACCTTTATTCATGTTTATGTGTTTTGATTCTAAGAACAACTAGCTATGATTTATCTTAACATGTGAACAGAATTGCATTAGTCATGAAATTAATATCTGGCTCCTTAGGGACATCTTAGTTAATGTTGTATTTTCTAGTTGTGTGTGATTTAGATGTGAGAGAGTCTAAGACAAGAGGTAAGAACCTGTGCATCACATTGTGACTACTCCTTGCATTCTCAATCAATCTACATTCTTAGATAGGCACTTGCATATCATATTTAAAGTCAAAAATACAAAAATATATACGGTGGACCGGGCCAGAACTGGTAAAACACTTTTTTTGTTACTTGACCTACAGTAGCTAGACCTGCAAACCGAATGGATTCCCTACACCAAATAGTCATGGGCTAGTTGGGAATGTTTACTGGGGAGAATCCCTTACTGTTGTTGCCTACGAATTTCCAGGCCTCAACACGTTCTTCACCGTCAAAAGGCCACACAACCTCTGACTCAGACTCAGATTCATATCAATCTAAGCCACACCTGCACACTGCACCATCTATCCCCACGGCTGGTGAAAACATGGATCCCTTCTCTGGAGGGTTGATTAGCAGTGGACCCATGTTCATGCCTCAAATCATCACCAAAATCCCTGTCAGTGGTCCTAGCATAGTTGCGTAGACCGTTATAAGTCAGGTACCAAATAGTAGCAGACCCACACCTATACTGACAATTCCCTTCATCCCACCAGTCATACCTTGGGGAAGTGGCCCTTCCATGACTGTGTCAGTTATCCCCATCATAGGAGGGCAGTCATAGGTGCCCCTAGTCACACAAGGCCATCACATTCCTATAAACCCCATCACCATTTCTAGTCCCTCCTTTACTAACGTTGGGTCTAACCTCCCTTTCATGGATCACCTTAACTTACCTGACTTGGCTAGGTTAACCAATGACCCAATCTGCCATCAAGCCCATTGGCCTCCCATGCCAACCAAACTCCCATGATACATTCCAAAGTTTGAAGGGAAGGCATGGGAATGCCCTCAAAACCACATAATGCCGTCTCACCTATGGTGCTCATCAAACAACATCATAGATGACTTGATCAAACTTAGTCTGTTCCAATGCACCCTCACAGGTATCACCCTCATAGGTACCGCATCCAAATGGTACATCGAGCTGCCTCAATCCAAATACCTGAAATTTAACTCCGTTGCTTTCATGTTCCTGCATTATTTCCAACTCCCCATCATATATGATGAAGGGGTTGAGATATTATTATCTTTTCACCAAAATATTGCGACCCACATAACCGACCACATCCATGAGTGGCGGCGATGCCGTAGTTTGTGCAAGATTCATATTGATGATAGGATCTTCCTGGATTGGTTCCTAAAAACTTTGCTACCACCTATATCAAAGGACGTCACATCTGAATGTCCCCAATCTGAAGAGGAGGCCATCTTGAAGGCCCAGTAGTTTGACTTGATTTATGCTCAGTCTGGATACCTTTATACCATTATTTTAGATGCTCCCCATCCGTGCACTTCCTATCATGATGTGTCGGGGGAATCCCATGCCACAGATGGCATCATAGGCTCTATTTCCCATCAATCAAAACACCATGTGACACCACCCATGATGCCACCATACTCAAGCAAGACCCCTAGTGTTTCCCACCCTAACCAACCCCCTAACTACTCAAGGTTGATGTCTCATTCTAGAGCCACAACCTCCTACGCACAACCCGTGCCACAACATCATGTCCATGCACCAACTTGGCCAACACAACAATATTCTAGATAAATGACCATATTTGTAGCCCCCCTAGCTCTCCCAGTATACTATGTGCCACCTACGTAAGCCATTTTAGTCCCTACCCCATCCCTGTCAGCACCCTTGGGACAAGTTTTTGCCTAGCAAAACCATCCCAACCAACATGCCCCCAATAACCAACAAGATAAAGGAAGAAATAAAGGAGCTAGGAATCAGGGCAACAACCAACCGCAAGGAGGTGGCCAAGAGCCGAATCCTCCCAACAACACCAGGGCAAACTGGTCAGCTCAAAATCCCCAACAACCCAACCCACCTAGACGAAATGCTCCATTATGGACAAATCATTGATGAAAACTATGAGATGTCTATAGGAACTATATGCATGAATTCCTCTTCATGGGCCACGCCAAGCAGGTTCTTCAGAATGAATCTCATCGTGGTACCAATGCGGTAGTCCTAGCTCAACCCAACCTAGCACCACCAGGCCCTCTACCCATGGTGCTCCAAAACCCATTACCACTCTAATGGTTGGTATCAATCACACCCATGCCCCTACCTACCACCACATCCCTTGCTATAGCTCTACCTACAGAGATAGGGGTTCATCACCTGCTAACCATGACAGCTAATGAGGTCAACTTGCAGACTAGGAGAAACCAATATGGGTCCTCTACTGAAACCACTAACCCATCAGTGACATCCACATCCAACACCACCAACATACCCCTCCATCTACCTACACCTCCCTTTGATGGGACGGTCTTAAAACCACGACCCCCCATTCAACAGATTACCAACAACGACACGGGTAGAGCCGCAGTGAACTATAGCATCGTTGATGACTTGGCCCAATCATCTATGGCCATTTCCTCTCTAAAATTCCTAAAAAGCATGCCCACCTCAGCAGAAATCATTTTTAACTACACTCGGTGGCGTAGATCCCTCCGACTCCAAATTGATTACCTTCAATTTGGACAACAAAGACCCCAGGATGCCATCAACTATCGCCTTCCAGATTCTGGTATCAATATAGAATTTGGTTGTGCATTGATGTATTATTGACGAGGGGGAATCCACTTGTATCATGTGAACATTAGTTTGGCAAAAACTCGGTTCTCCCATCCTTCAACCGTCGACCACCACATTTTGCGCTTATGATAGCCACCCCACAAAATCCCAAGGCATCCTTCCACACATCCCCATATTAGTAGTTGATAAAACAGTGTTGATTGACATAGAGGTGGTCAACATGTAGTTGTATTATACCCTTCTCTTGGGACGAAGTTACATGTACGCCATGAGAGTCGTCGCATCCACCGTGTTCCACTTGATGATGTTCCCTTATGATGGGAAGATTGTGACAGTGGATCAACTAACTTACCATGATCCGCAGGGCCCGACTGCACCATCCAATGCCATCCCCACTGTTGATACTTCCTTCAACAACATAGCCACTCCTTCATTGTTGGTTATAGGTCCTGGGTTGTTCAGCGATACGGCTATGACAACTTCTTCCTTGTTCTTATCTCCCCCACCAGTGTTGAAATATTGTAACTTCGAAGAATATTTTATATGTATATTTTGTGGTCCGCGATGGTCCTACCGGGAGAACCACTTGTATTATATTGTACCCCGATGCTTCTAATCGGAAGAACTAATAAGAGTCATGAAGTAGTCCCCTCTAATTGTAAAGGTGGGTCATTAGCACCCCAGTGTGGTTACTTGAGCCTACATTATTTAACTCGAGCCTACATGTCGAATGATTTAATTCAAGTGAACGGATGAATATAAATAGAGGTGTGGTGCTCCTCATTTGAGACACACACACTCTCACTTGTGGAGCACATTAGTGGAGAAGAGAAGAGTAGATGGAGAAGGAGGAGGATCAGGCTTTGATCTCCTTGTTGGTTTTACCTTTTACCTTTTTTGGGGGGCATCTATATTGAGGAAGCTTTTGCTGGGTTTTTTCCTTTAGGGTTTTCCCAAGGTAAATATTTTTGTTCCTTTTGTATGGTTGTGCTTGTCTATCTTTCAGTGATCTTGTTTATATGCTTTTGTTATGAAATCGAAATGAAATACTAATGATCTAGCTTAGCATATGAAAATTTAACATGGTATCAGAGCCACCCTGAAAGAAGACATTGTGCAGCTACAGAAGATATGGATTTTTAATTTT
This sequence comes from Pseudotsuga menziesii, assembly GCA_001517045.1. Taxonomy (NCBI): domain Eukaryota; kingdom Viridiplantae; phylum Streptophyta; class Pinopsida; order Pinales; family Pinaceae; genus Pseudotsuga; species Pseudotsuga menziesii. Next base: position 137,975 of record LPNX010646210.1, on the reverse strand, counting down.
TGGGTCTCTATCCAAAATCGATCAGCAAAAGAAGGCTAGACTGACTCTCCATTGAAAGGTACATCTTTCTGTCGAAGCGGAATTCGATTCCGAGCATTTTCAGTTTTGGTGCGGAAAATTAGGGCTTTCTACAGAAGAGGAATTTTTGAGTGAGCCTAGCATAGGATTGTTCTCCTCATAAAAATCGAAGTTTAGAGACCTGGATCAATAAATTTGGTTGGGTGAAACTCTGGGAAAGTCAAACCCTAGTTTGACCCCGAGCTAGAAAAACCCTAAATACTAAAAGTGCTACGTTTTGGTACATTCGTTATATCCTGAGATTGACGAAATATCAGGAGCGGAAAATTGTAGAGGCTGAAGATAAAATCTGGATGTACAATGTATCCAAAATTCAGCCTCATATTTGCTATATTTCTGGAGATATGATTCCTCCAAGTTAGGGTTCTAGCCTCTTCCAGAATTCATCCCTAAACAGGACACCTGCGCCGAATTGTTGTAGCTTGGGATACAGATATCCAAATGGAATTCCTAAAGATTTTCCAGAAAAATCACGGACTTCACTTTCTGTGGTCCAAAGTTCAGAACTAGAATATGAAACAGTGACATGTGGCAGGCCGTACAACTTCACTATTCTGAACAGTCCTGTAACAGGTCACCTAGGGAAAAGGATCATAAATCAAAATTGGTGAAATAAATTTTGATGAAACCTATGGTTTTGGATCAGGGCCATGTGAGGTTACCTCAGTGAAAAATTGTAGACACCGAGGAGCAGCAATTTAGAAGATATCACAGAAATAGTGACAGGCATTTCTGTAGAAGAAATTGGAAAACATGGGCTTCCTGTTCCGGGAGCTTCCCTCTACTGTTTTCAGAAAAGGAGTACATTGGAAAGATCCATTTGAAGAGATCTATATTTCTATCCAATCATATCTGAAAGATTCCAAGTTTTTAAAATTAAGGTTTCTCTGACAAACCCTGGATCAGCCAGCTCCGGAAGCAGGACAGACACCTCAAATCGGTAAGATCTAATATTTTTCTATTTGCATTCAAGGTTATCATTTCAAAGTGATCTATCACATCAGCTTGATGATAAGATTGATGAATTTGACACCTTCCAAGCATGGAAGTATTTGATCTCTTTGAAGAAAATGAATTGGACACCTACATGAGTAGAGAGGTTACAGTTCAGAGGCTCAAAGCCTTACACCAGAAGAACTTGGTCAAGGCCAAGAAGATCATTATTGATTCAGTCACGGATCAACTTATACCACAAGTGTCTTCCCTAAAGACACCGAAAGAGATGTTTGATTCCTTGACCAAGCTAATTGAAGGAAAGAACATACATCGGAAGATGACCTTAAGAAACAAATTGAAGAGGTAAAAGAAGAGGTGAAGAATGCAGAAGTGGTGATAGCCACCTTGAATGACCTCCCAGGATCATGGGATTCATTCATGCGAAGAACGTATGCCAGAAGGAAGTGATTACTTTCATCTTGACTCATAAGAAGAGATGAAGAAGATGGGAGCAACTGAAGATCAAGCTCTCACCATTCAAAGAAGATCCCTCATGCGATGAGGAATATGAATAACTCAAAAACCTCTTATTCATATTATCATTTGGATAAGAAATGATGATTTCATGAATGGAGAAGATGATAAAGCAGAATGATCAAGATGGAGTCTACCCATGAAACAAATAAAAGATAAGTATTCAATTGTCATTTCATGATATTGTTTTGTTATACATTTGATTATATTCAGTTGATGTGTTATGCATGATAGATTGTTTGCATTAATGACTGTATACTACTAATATGCATGTGATGGGTAAGTAGATCATGGTGCTATACAACCCTCCATTGCTACTTATTTAGAATGAATCCTCCTTGCTGACATATTGGATTAGTGCACAATATCAATAATGTCATGATAGAAATGGAAGGCATCTAGAAAGTTTCTATGAGATATGGATGAATGTTGTATTGGCTAAATAGTTGCATGATGCATAAGAATTTGTCGTTATGCATATGTTTTATGAAATAGTTCTAACCATGCAACTGGTGCATTTGAATTGTAGGAAAGGTCCTGTACAACCTCCTACAAGAAGGATGAGACTTGTTCTAAAGAACAAGTGATGACAATTCAAGATTCACTCCAATAAAATCTAAAGCTCCTAGGGTCAGAGACACCATGATGGAAGAAAAATCTTTAGAGAGCAGTAGATCCACCTCGAAGGATGAAGACCACCATGGGTACGAGAGATAACTCAAGATGAAGAAAATAATGCTATGAAAGAAGCTATGATCAAAGAATAATAGTTGATCATGGGGAATGATGTATATGATATGATTTCGAGACATAAAGGGAAGTACGTAGTATCCTCCATATGGATCTACAGGAACAAGTATACAAAGCAAGGTTCATGATTTTCCTCAGAAAGAATAGACTATGACATGACATACTCTATTGACCAGTATATATCAAGCATAGAACCACCTGTAGAGAATGTAGAGGGAAGATGATACTCCACTTCAGGGGGAGTGACTACAGAAGATATCTGAGGTCGACATGGTATGACATGATGCATAGATTTGTGATGGATCAAGACTTTACCAAAGGTAAAGTGGGTTCCAACCTTCAAAGTTAAATGCAGAAGACTAGGATATGTTGATGATTTGACAAGATGAACTCATGGAAGATCTTATGATGAAAGAATACTAGAATGATGTTTGGGATATAGTACTCAAACCAGAAAGCAAGAATGTGGTATCTTACAAATGGATTTGCAAGATAAAATATGTCGCTGATAGAAGTAAGGAAAGACTTGTGGCTAGAGGTTTCTATAAGAAAGAGGGAATTAATTCTGAAGAGACACTTACTCCAGGAAGCAAGGTACACTTCCTTTAGAACTATGATGGTAGTTGCTTCCATGATGAAGTAAAGACAATCCTTCATTAATGGTATGATTGGGGAAGAGTTTTACATCAAAAGGATTTGAAGTTGAAGACAGGTGGACTCATATATTTAAGTTGAAGAAGGCCCTCTATGGCATGAAGCAAGCTCCCAGAGCTTGGTATGGAAGGATAGACAGTTTCCTGTCAATTATGGGCTTTACCAAGAGTAAAGCTAATCCTAACCTTTATCTCAAGGTTGTAGAATATGAACCTGTCATCCTGTTATTATATGTGGATGACTTATTCTTGACAGGGAAGGAGAAACATATCATGGAAAGAAATAAGAAACTAGCAGAAGAATTTGAGATGAAATACCTTGGGTTAATGCACTATTTCCTAGGTCTGGAAATATGACAAAGTTTAGAAGAAATATTTCTCAACCAAGGAAAGTATGTGGTAGAGATATTGAAGAGATTCAATATGTTGGAATGCAAAGCCATGGCCACACCCATGGACTCCAACCTGAAGCTGTTAGTTGATGACTCATCAAAGTTAGTGGATGCAACTCATTACAGACAGAGCATTGGGTCATTGATGTACTTAACAAATACCAGACTAGACATTTGTTTTGTTGTGAACACCTTAATTTAATATCTTGTTCAACCAAGACGGGTTCACCTAGTAGCTGCAAAACATGTGATGAGATATCTAAAAGGGACTATAGACCTTGGTCTATACTATGATGGTAGCCATGACTATAGATTGTATGGCTATACAGATGCAAATTGGGTTGGAAGTATCTCAGACAGGAAAAGCACATCAGGTAGATGCTTTTGTTTGGGGTCTACTATGAGTTCATGGTTTAGCAGGAAACAGTCTAGTGTTTCTCTTAGAACAACAAAAGCAGAATACATAGCAAACTTCTGTGCTAAGTTGTGAATCCATATGGATTTGGAAGCTGATATCAGGTCTCCTTGACCTGAATATGGATACTACATTGATTCTATGTGATAACAGAGAATCCTGTGTTCCATTGTAACACATAGAAATCCGATATTTCTACATACAAGATAAAGATGCAGATGATGATGTTTCAGTATTCCCATACTAAAGATATAGATGATGTTTCAGTATTTACATATTGTAGATGAAGATGATGGTGACTCCGTATTTCTATACTGAATATAGAGGTGATGATGCTTTCAGTATTTCTATACTAAAGATATAGATGATGATGCTTTCAGTATTTACATACTGGAGATACATATGGTGATAGTTCAGTATCCACATACTGAAGATGTAGATGATGATGGTTTAGATGATGATGTGTTGACGAAACCTATGTCCTGAGTAAAGTTCAAACACTTTAGAGACAATCTTGGTGTGGTTTGAAAAGACCTTCCCCGAAAGGGGGAGTAGTGATGTTGCAGTGGGATTGTATCATCCCTGGGCACTTGCCCTAAAGTGATCCGGTGACCTCGGTCCTCGAGAATGAAGTGGGATTGTATCATCCCTAGGCACTTTCCCTAAAGTGATCTGGAGACCTCAGTCTTCGAGAATGAAGAGGGATTGTATCATCCCGGGACATATGTCTAGAAGTGATTCGGTGAACTTCAGTCATCGAGAATGTGGCAGGATAGTATCATCCTTGAACTCCGGTTTAGAACGGATCCGATGAACTTCGGTCATCGGGAAGGTGGCAGGATTGTATCATCCTTGGACTTCAGTTCAGAACAGATCCGGTGAACTTCGGTCATCAAGAAGGTGGCAGGATTGTATCATCCTTGGACTTCGGTTCAGAATGGATCCAGTGAACTTCAGTCGTCGAGAATTTGGTAGGATTGTATCATCCTTGGACTTCGGTTCAGAATGGATCCGGTGAACTTCGGTCATAGAGAAGGTGGTAGGATTGTATCATCCTTGAACTTCGGTTCAGAATGGATCGAGTGACTTCAGTACTCGAGAATGTGTGTTGATCCCATAATTCCTAGAGGAAGGATTGTCTGAGTTCCACATATGTGTTGATCCCGTAATTTCGAAAGGAAGGATCCTTAGTAACTTTGTAAAGACCTAAATCCCGTAATTCCGAAAGGAAGGATCATTGACTTGATCTCGTAATTCCAATAGGAAGGATTGTCTGAGTTCCACATATGTGTTGATCCCATAATTCCAATAGGAAGGATTGTCTGAGTTCCACAAATGTGTTGATCCCGTAATTCCGAAAGGAAAAGTCATTAGTAACTCCGTAAAGACCTAAATCCCATAATTTTGAAAGGAAGGATCATTAGTAACTCCGTAAAGACTTGAATCCTGTAATTCCAAAAGGAAGGATCATTGGTAGCTCCATAAAGACTTGATCCCATAATTCAAACAGGAAGGATTGTTTGAGTTCCACAGATGTGTTGATCCCATAACTCCAATAGGATGGATTGTCTGAGTTCCACAAATGTGTTGATCCCGTAATTTTGAAATGAAGTATCATTAGTAACTTCGTAAAGACCTAAATCCCGTAATTCCGAAAGGAAGGATCGTTAGTAGCTGCATAAAGACTTGATCCTGTAATTCTGAAAGGAAGGATCATTAGTAACTCTGTAAAGACCTAAATCCCATAATTTTGATAAGAAGGATCGTCTGAGTACCACAGACATGTTGATCCCGTAATTCTGAAAGGAAGGATCATGTTGATGATGATGATGTTGATGTTTTGATGACGTTGATGTCTTGATGGTGATGATGTTGATGTTTTGATAATAATGATGTTTTGATGATGATGATGTTTCTGACCAAAAGATTAGAGTATGATGATGATGTTGTTGCTGATCGAAAGGCCAAAGTGATGAAGATGATGTTGTTGATCGAAAGGTCAAAGTGATGAAGATGATGTTACTGATCAAAAGGTCAAAGTGTTGAAGATGATGTTGTTGATCGAAAGGTCAAAGTGCTGAAAATGATGTTGCTAATCGAAAGATCAAAGTGCTGAAGATGATCTTGCTGATCGAAAGGTCAAAGTGCTGAAGATGATGTTGCTGATCGAAAGGTCGAAGTGCTGAAGATGATGTTCCTGATCGAAAGGTCAAAGTGCTAATGATGTTGCTGATCGAAGCAGTCAAAGTATTAATGATGATGAAGACTGAAGATTGAAGATGAATACTACATAATGTTGAAAATATATTCCAATGATTTATAGATGTGTTACCCTGATGATGCTGATGATGTCCTCTATCTCTCTCCTACTATTGTTGTTGTTGATGTTGTTGTAGAATATCCTTCTCCTTAAGGGGGAGTGTTGAAATATTGTAACTTCAAAGAATATTCTATATGTATCTTTTGTGGTCCCTGATGGTCCTACCGGTAGAACCACTTGTATTATCTTGTACCCCGATGCTTCTAATCGGAATAACTAATAAGAGTCATGAGGTAGTCCCCTCTAATTGTAAAGGTGGGTCATTAGCACCCTAGTGTGGTTACTTGAGCCTACATGTGTAACTCGAGCCTACATGATTTAACTCGAGCCTACATGTCGAATGAGTTAATTCAAGTGAACAAATGAATATAAATAGAGGTGCGGTGCTCCTCATTTGAGACACACACACTCTCACTTGTATAGCGCATTAGTGGAGAAGAGAAGAGTAGCTGGAGAAGGAGGAGGATCAGGCTTTGATCTCCTTGTTGGTTTTATCTTTTACCTTTTTTTTGAGGCATCTATATTGAGGAAGCTTTTGCTGGGTTTTTCCCTTTAGGGTTTTCCCAGGATAAATATTTGTGTTCCTTTTGTATGGTTGTGCTTGTCTATCTTTCAGTGATCCTGTTTATATGCTTTTGTTATGAAATCGAAATGAAATACTAATGATATAGCTTAGCATATGAAAGTTTAACAACCGTCACCAAGCGAGACTGCGGATTTGTACATGCTCTCATCCAGCACCGTTGCACCCAAAATCCAACCGCATTCGCAACCCCATTCGTAGTTGCAACTCCATCTATAGTTACAACCCCATTCACAGATGCAACCCCATATGTAGCCACAACCTCAACCTCAGTCACTAGGGAACTATTGGGGTTCATTCTTGATCAACACGATCCTTTTCCTTTTCCTTTTCCTACTATCTGGGATGAAGAGTAATTCTGTCTTGGCAACCCACAACTTACAGGATTTCACACTGGGAGTTCCTATGTGGTGCTGTGAACCACCTACCCTACCTCTAAGGCCCCAGGATGTGTTAAATCCTGTCCAACCAATGGAGATGATGTTGCACCTACCTACAAGTCCATAAAAGACTCTTCTCGTCTCCAGGACTACCCTTCTTCCTCCAACAGACACTAGTGGAAAGGCCACCAAAACCACAACCAATACCATTTACATGATCGCTATCACTAGTTTCCCTTCCATCTTGTCAGTCATGGAAGATCCACCTGATCTATCTCGACACCATTTACATGATGATGGAGAGATCTATAAGACCGCCTTCGGGTTTACCCAGTTCCCTTTAAACCATAGTGTGTAATCGGATCTTCCCATAAAATAACAGATTTCATCACCATGCCTTGCCAATGACCTTTGTCTCAGCAAGGGGGCATACGTCCTCACTAACTCAAATGATTGACTCTTGAAGAATCCGTGCAACAGTCTCCACCTCAAGAGAGTCTATTCCTATTATAACCACTATGAGTCCCTTATAACATAGTTTTTTCTTTTGTTTTGCATCATTTTTTTACCATGAGTTAGTGACCCCCTCTAGTAGTTTCTCCACATCTAGTCGTAGTGAGTCCATTGATGAAATCCGTTGCATCATTTTCATGTGAGTCCATATGATCCTTGCCCATGCTCCGCTGGTAGCCCACTGGAGGGTGCAGTCCCACATCTACACATGCACACAGTATGTCGCACATATGATCTAGCTACCACCATGCTAGTATACCATCAAGTCCTTAGACCTATCCTGGAGGTCGTGGCATCTTCGTATCTCCCCGGTTTTCAACGCTCACGTATGGATCATCCTCTACAAGAATAGGAAGCTACCACCATTGTGCGAAAAGATCCTAGGTCGAGAAACACCCTTCTAGACGACTCCTTCTCTACTAATTCTCAGGTCCATTTCCCAGAGTCACGTTAATTTGCATACCGCCATGTGAATCAAACATTGTATGTTGAGCTAGATCTGTACCCATAGGCCCCCATTTGGTCTAGTTTTTCCCTATGCACCACTACACTAGGGGAAAAACCATTAGCTACTAGTCCGAGTCATCTGGAGTCTATTGGAGACACCCCTCACACCTATGGGTTTGCTTCTTCATCCTCTATCTATTGATGAGACCATTGTCTCATGTTTAATACTTGCTTCTCTATACCTTTTCCTAGTGGTTGCCTCGATTTGCACTCCTTTGCCGCAAACTGTCCTGTGCATGTATTGGTATGTTCAAGAGCCACATGCTCCATCCATGCTACATGGTTTCACACCTTTGACCACCTTCCACCATCCTACCATGGGACACCACTATTGCCCCCAACTTGGTCGACCATAGCGGAGTTTCTGTCAAGCTCTTTTTGACTCCTAAAAGAATGAAAAGATTGTCGAGCACCCTTCCTTCCTTTCTCGCTCGTTAAAGTATAGTAAAGGGAATCTACATCATCTCATTTATATCATTTTATGGACTATGTAGACTACCATATAAAAAGGACCACCTTGGCACACTCAAGCCAAGAACATTTCCCTCTACATCCTTTTATGATTTCTCAGGAATTGGGACCGAACTTTATGAAAAATATCACCATGGGTTGTCTTTAAGCTATTTTCCATCCTTCTCGTCAAGAAAATATTGCTGATCAAACTTGTTTTCATTCATGCTCGTAAAGTATTTGAATGACCATCCAGTCAGTACAGGTTTAACCTTTTCCGGCCTGATTGGACTACCAATGGTAAAGAAGTATCCCACCCCCTCAAAGGATGGGAAAGCTCTCCTATGTACACTTTTAACCTTTTTTCAGGAAAAAGAGACTATCAACAAAAAAGAGACTCCATTGGAGTCTTCTTCATGCTTTCAAACTCTCTAAAATTGAAAGCACCATCGAGCATTTACTTTCTTGGGCTCACTAAAAATACACGAGATCGTACCATAACGGTGTCTTTAGACACCACCCCACATGCTATAGTTTGGTGGCATTCCCACATTGGGACGCCTTTGTTCAAAGTATTCTGCGATGAGTCTCCCTTCGATCCCATGAACACAAAAAGTGTCTACCTCCCCCAAGTATTTCCCATATGTAGTTACATTCCCGGTATAACAGCTATGACCCCCCTCCCTTGAGTCAGTTTCAGTTGCTTCCAAGTCATCCCTACCATCATACTCTCAACAAAGGAAGTTTGAGTCCCCCATGATTCCTTGCCCATGTTTCCCATTCAGTCTGGAAGTCCCAAGATTGTCTCACACCTTTGGTTATGTCCCTTGCACTTCTGGTCAAGGAAACACCATTGCCTTGGTCAGTTGTAGGTATCCCTCTGTCGACGACAACACATCTATTCTAGAGGATGTTAACACTCAGAATGTACCCAGGTTGCAAAGGTAAATCCCAAAGGTAACAGCAAAAAACCACTTTAGAAAGAAACTGACTTTTCTTTCCAGAGAGGGATCTCTCAAATATAGATTTAACAAGGCCAGATATAAATAAACACTCGAAAATTATATAGATGGTTGAAACAATACACATAACCATTGGGAAATGGAGTCACATATACATAAAAATATCACAAAATCATATGCGCGAGATTTTATCAAAGGAAAGATAACCATTCAATCACAGTCGTTCATTTAGTTCATGTGGAACAGAAGAAATAATGAACAGTCCATCAATATAGAGCATCAGGAGATGAGTTCTATATCAACTTTAGCAGAAACATTTATAAAATATCTAAAACGATGATCAGAGCATAACCAGTATGAATTCTAACCATTCAACACTAAGTTTCAGATATGAAGAAAACAAAATCAAGTGTAACACTGGAAAATACAATCACAAAGGAGGAGAAACACAGACTGTAATGTAAATAGCATAGGAATCTCTGATAATCCACACGCATCCAACTATGTCATTCAGAAATATATGTCTTCAAAAGAACATTCAACAACAAGATGGGTTCCAACCCCCATCACATAAAGTAAATGCAATTATATACATAAAATGATTTCTTCTTCCAAGAAGATTTATAACTGAATAACCTGCTTAATCAAAGTCTTGTAACTATATTCCTAACTACTAGGAATAAACTACTTGCTTCGATCCTAACAGATCATTTAATTTAAATCAACTCGGTAACAAGGCCCGTCCAAACAGCTCCTCAGCGCGCAACACCTATTTTCATGAATGAAGGATGTACTTTGTCTTTCCAAATCTTTCTATGGATCTCCATTGCTCCATGCTTGGAATATCATACTCAATCATTTCCCGAATAGACACCTCCAGCTCCATGTAGGCTTCATAAGACACAGTAGGCAACCCTCCCCTGATGATCAAAAATTTCTGTAATATTTCAAAATCCTCTATCAGCTTATCTACGATGACCTTTCCTGTTAGCCCCTTTACCAAATCATCAAATTTAGAGTGATCCATACGGCTTTGCACCAACAGGCTGTGATAATGCTCTTGAGCAAACAGTCGTCCTTCCTCGTCCAAAAAGGAAGGAAGGCCATCTTCAAATAATTCTTTAAAAACTTGTCTGAAATCATTAATACATTAGCTCATTTCATCAGCCTTGTCCTGCACTGTCTTCATTAGATGGTGTTTATGAATAAACCTTTTGACCACAGTACCATTGTCACTCTTTCTTTGACTCCTATATCTTGCAATTTTTTATATGTTAATGAATTTAAAAAATTTAATGCATTCTGAGCTGTGCCAAGGGGTTTCCTCTCCATGGATTCATTTACTAACTTCAGTCTTTGATTGGCCAAATTGACCAATATACTTTGATCATCAATGTAGTTCAAATAATGCTTGAACTTAGTAATTTCCGCAGATAATGTATCCCAAATTATGTGTTTAGCTCCCTAGAGAGGGCCCTTTCCTGTGTTCCTTTCTTTCAATTCACTAAATTTCTTCTGTAATTGACTTTTATCTTGTAATATCTTATTCTTACTTTCAGTCACTTTGGCTAGCTCAGATTTGATTTTTTCATTTTCCTCTTTTAACTCTCTTATCTCTTCATATTTTAAGCTGACTTGGGACATGGGCACTAGTAAGTCATCAGCAGAAAAATCATTTAATGGTTTTTCAATATTCACAATAGTTAAGTCCTCATCAGTGGGAGTTTGGCTCATTAGTTCCTCCATGATTTCTTTTTCTTCATTTTGATCCCTTTTTAGCCATGACATTTGTGCTATTAGCTCATTCTGCTCCGTTTCCCATTTGTCTCTTTCTTCTTGCAATTTCACGGTCTTACCTTTATACTCCATCATGTCTTGATGAATCCTATCCTTATCCTCTTGTAATGCTAATAATTCGGATGATTGAACATGTTCTGTACTTGGGATCTTTAGCCTTTTCTTTAGTACCTGGAGGGTGTTGTCTTTTTCTTCTAGGAGTCTTCTAATGGCCTGGGTGCTACCTGATTCATTTCTTGAGCTTATGATATCTGCTTGCAGATTTTTTATTTGAATGAAATTGTCCTTGTTCTCAACCTTCTCATGTTTTAACTGGACTTCCAATTTATCAACCAAAGTTTGTAACTTATTAATTCTTACCATAGCATGCAATAAATCTGAATAAATAATGTCTCTTGTCTGTTTGTGTAACTGTATTTTATCTGGTACACTGATTTTGTCTAATCTCACTTCCATTTCTGACACTTTCTTATCACTCACCATAGCCAATTTAAAATTATTTCTTTCTGAGTCCCAGGCAGAAATCAAGGAAGTCTTTGGATTATTTAGACTTCGCACCCGCGGGAGTAGATTCCTTGTTTCTTCTAGGGACTACTTTTGCTTCTCCATATAACTAGTCATGAGCTCTTCTTTAGACTTACAAACTGGGCTTGATTCTATATTATCTACACTTTCAAAATAAAATTGACTCACTTGTACAGATTTCGTGGGAACCAAAGAAACTCTTTTCAAATCATCTAAAATAACTTCACTTAAAATTTTATCCTCTTGACACAACTTGGCCTTTTTATGGGGACTGTCTTCATCTACTTCCATACTTTCAATTTCTGAAAGAATTCTTTTAACCAAAATATTAGAACCATCTGTCATTTGATATACTGCAACCGGTCTACTGCTTGTATTTTCATCAGATCCTGGAATTTCCATAAAGTAAAACAAATTGGCTACTTCATTCAAACCTTCAACAACTTGATGGTCAAATGGCTTATTTTTATTCGCCTGTTTTCTCAGGGAAATTATATGATAGGGATCATGATTGACCCTCTGATCCCTTTGAAACTCCATGCTTTCCAACAATTTCTCTACAAACACCAGAGCACCCTTATTTTTAAAAATAAAAGAACCAACTTTAAGAGGGAACTTGATATTGAAATATTTCTTAAAGGCCCCAAAATGTTCCTCTTCTGCATGCAATCTCTGTCTCATATACTCCAATGCAAAAATCCTGGGAGTAAGGAAAGCAGGCAGTCTATAGGTTTCTCCAGTAAAACCATATATTCTCAAAACTGTAAAATCTTTGTACAGGAACCAATCTCCAATCCTATCATCAGGTGAAGACTGCATCATGCTTTTCATTTCTTCCAATACTTGGGGTAACACTTCATCAAACAACATCCTATATATTTCTAACATGATGGAATTTGCAAATTCAAACAGGTTGATTTGCTTGGGAAAATTTGAAGATAATATGGTACTTAAGAACTGCAATTCGGTGACATTCGAACATAGTAACATGTTTAGCAAATCAGTTTGAAACTTGAAAAACCTGAATTTTGGAAACTCACTCAATTGGAGATGTATAGCTTTTGCTAGATATTCGTCTAAACTGAAGACATGAACTGACTGAGACTCAAAACTAATCGAACTCATTTTTAATAAGAAGCCCAAGATGACTTCATTGACATGACAATCATCATCTAGACCTAAGACCTGATAGACTAAAGACACAACTAATTGAATTTCATCCCTGAAAATATGAACATGATACAGCAGAAAGAGACCATCCAGTAACTGACCCTCGTTAAGAATGCGAGACAAGAATTTACAACAAACCTCAGTTTCACAATTTTTGTACACTTCAGCTAAAACGGACTCGTTTACAAACTCGTGACTATCGGGGTAATTGTTGGGCAAGTTTAGGTTTTCACGGATGGCCTTTGCATCAATTTTACACAGTATCCTAGACGTAGAATGACTTACAATAACTCTTTCAAAAGAAGAATAGTTAACTGCACACCACTCGGCAAACTTGGGAAAATGCAGGGTCTGCTCAATGGCAAAATGATACAAAAATGATTTACAAGCATTTAAAATGTCATTTCTTTGCGAATTGTATCGCCATAATCTTTCTTTGATAACAGATACACTTCCCACAAACAAGAAATGATCATATACTCCTCTATCCCTATCAACCAAGTATTCTTCTCTCTCGTCTGGAATTCGGTTAAACCCTTGCAAACCCTTCCCTCTATCCATAATACAGAAGAACAACAGTAATTATGCGGATGAAGTTCAAGTATTCAGAAATTACCTACTACTCTAACCGCATATACTCCAGGTTGACTGTTGAAGGGTGGCAAGCAAGCAGTCCTTTTCATTCGTCCAGCATAATAAAAAAATAGTTTTTCAAACAAGTCAACTCCACTTATATAGAGGCTCATTCCGGAGGCTCCCTTCAGTGGTTTCCCCCAAACCATTTCTATCCACGGAATACACCACAAACTGCCACATGTACCACGGTTTTGATTCTGCTACAACTTTTCATCTCCAACCATTGCGCAACTCCATCCTCCAGATCCGTTGATGACCGTCAATGTATTTGCACTTTATTTTCCAGCCGTTGGATAAGCCTACACGTACCCATTCTGCTGAGTTCCTTCATTTTAATGAACGTGCAAGTTTACGGAGCGGACTTCATATTGATCATAGATTTCGATGACTCAGCTTTATAACCATTGAACTTCGTATCTTGTTGACTGCCCCCATATGTCCTTATCCTCCACGCATCTTCATAAATCGGACACATAATAAGCCATCGATCTCCATTTCCTCTGTTTACACCATTGGATCATGTGATAACTTCATTGCTTACGCGCCCTTTATCATACTTTTACACCATTGTATTTAACCAAAGTTTCAAGCAACAATTATTTCTCTTTACCATGGTCTCTTCGACCCTCTACTAGGTAGAGGTGTTAACAACTAGCTCCATCTGGGGATGATATCCTCCCTGTGAGGTATCAAAGAACTCGTATACTAGGTGCCTGTCTTTAATCTTTTCATAATAACTTCCAGAAAACTTGTTTTTTGTAGATATATTTTTAAGAAGGAATGGCATGCCTCCTGAATCTTAGGTCCTTCACTGCAGGCTTCAAAAACATTCAACCTAGCATATGTATTTATTTGTAAGGAAAAATAAATATTTATAGCCTATGATACAAATTTTACCTTCTTCCTTAGGAAAGGTAATGTTTCAGATACCTTCCATTAACAAGGTTACTATCCAGAGGAACCCCATTTGGATATTCTAAAATAAATGCATTTTGTCCTCTGTATCCAGCAACAACATAAGGACCTACCCACATATGATCAAATTTCCCATGTTTGTCTTCTTTAGGAGCATCCCATTTCAAGACCAAGTCATCAACCTGAAACTGCTCTTCTTTGATTCTCCTATCAAAAGTATTTTTTATTTTTTCCTGATGTAACTGCACCTTGTCATAAGCCTTATTCCTTTGCTCTTCCAGCTCAATAATCGGATTTATCCTTCTTTGCATGTGATTTGGTTCTTCTTTCTGCTCTTGGAAATATCTCATAACTGGAACACCTAACGATGCTGGAAAAACAACTTCAGTTACATACACCAATTGGAATGGAGACATGCCAATTTCCATTTTGGTACTAATCCTGTCAGCCCATAGAGCATATTTGAGCTTGGTGTGCCATGATCTTTTATTATCTTCCAACAACTTCCTGATGATCCTTACTAAGCTTTTATTTGAATATTTGGCTAACCCATTTCCTTGCGGATAATAGGCAGTTGAATGATTGAGACTTATATGATATTTGTGACAGAAATCAATCATTTTCTTGGATTTAAAAGCAGCTGCATTATCTGTTACTATTCTTTTGGGGCATCCGAATTGAGCCAATATGTTCTCCTCAAGAAAATCCATGATTACAGTTTCAGTGGCTCTTCTGGTGGGAATCGCTTCAATCCATTTTGTAAAATAATCCGTAGCTGTCAAAATCCATTTGTGTTGTCCTGACGAATTGGGGTTTATTTCACCAATAAAATCCAAACCCCACTATTGGAAAGGAGCTTCTATCATTATTGGATTTAAAGGAAGAGGAAGTACCTTTCTCTTACCATCAAAAATTTGGCATTGATGACATTTGTTGGTTTCTTTATATACATCTGAAAATAATGTTGGCCAATAATAACCTACTCTTAGGATTTTATTTGCAGTCACCTTCCAAGAATGATGCCCTCCACAATCCCCCTTATGAAATTCTTTGACTGTATTTTGAGCTTCATTTTCTAAAAGACAGTTCAGTAACACACCTTCGGGGTCTTTCCAATAAAGATATTGATTTATAATACAAAATTTGGTAGCTTTCAATTTTATGGATCTGGCCTTTGAATTACTCAATCCAACTGGCACTTGTAAATTTCGAAGGACGTAAACAATATCAAAATACCATGGAGATGCCACAAAATCAGCCATTATTTCCATTTATGTATCTAACTGATTAAATTGGTGAGATAAGAAATTGATTTGTAAAGATTCACAATTTGAATTTTTCATCATTTTTGCTAATCCTTGTCCCTTAACCAGCTTAGCAGGCTTTATTTCTATGTCGTACTCCAGTAATGTAGCTATCCATTTTTCCCTTCTGCCTTCTGGATCAGATTGTGTCAAAATTCCTTTCACTGCAGCAGTTGGAACATGTGCAATTATATGTGAATGTAGAATATATACCCTGAAATGTTTCAATGCTTTGACTAAAGCATATGCTTGTTTCTCCATGATGTCATATTTCAATTCTCCATCTCTCCACATCTTGCTAAAAAATGCTATGGGTTGTTCCAAGTTCTCATCATTCTTCTGCAGTAAAACCGATGCAATAGTATACTCTGAAGCATACGAAAATACTAAAAAATATTTGGTAAAATCTGGGCTGACCAACACAGGAGCATTTGAGATTGCTTTTTTTATTTCCAAAAAGGACTTCCTAGCTTCCGCATTCCATTTTATCTCATGACCCTTTTTCAACATATTTGTAATGTTCATTAATATTTCAGCGAAACTTGGCACAAACCTTCTTAAAAAATTCACCTGTCCCAAAAATGACTGTATCTCCTTTTTACTCCTGGGTTCACCTACTTTCAAAATTGCATTCACCCTTTTAGGATCAATTTTTATTCCATATTTAGATATTATATGGCCCAACAACTTTCCTTCTTCCAATGCAAAATTGGAATTCTTTGGATTCAATGATATACCAAACTTCCTACACTTCATGAAAACTTTCTCTAGATGATGTAGATGTTCTCTGTCAGATTTTGAATAGACTGTGATGTCATCCATGTAAATTAACAAAATTCCCAATTTGTCCTGCAAAAGCAATGTCTGTAGCTCACTGGAAAGTAGCTCCTGCATTCATTAGGCCAAAAGGCATCTTTGCATACATAAAAGTGCCCCAAGGTGTAGTAAATGCAGTTTTTTCTTGATCTTCAGGTAACACTTTGATCTGATTATAGCCAGAAAAATCGTCCAACATTGAAATTATCTCATCTCCAACCACTTTCTGCATTATATGATCCATCTTTGGCAAAGGATAATTATCCTTCATAGAGACTTTATTTAAATTGCGGAAATCTATACACAGTCTTATTTCTTCGTTCTTTTTTCTAACAAGAACCAGGTTTGCAACCCACTTTGAAAACCTTAGTGTTACAATGATCTTGGCATCAAATAACTTTTTAATTTCCTTCTCAATAATGGGGAGCAATTTAGGGTTTATCCTTCTGAGTTTCTGTTTGAAAGGTTTCTCCCCAGGATTTATAGGAATGGTATGTTGTATTATAGATGTATCATACTCTTTAAGATCTTCATAACTCCAGGAAAATACATCTGTATATTTCTTCATTAAATTCACATATTCTTCTTTTTCTTTTTCAGGCAAATTCTTGGATAACTTTATAACCTTAGGATTCTCTTCAGTGCCAATATTTCTGTCTTCGACATCATTCTCAACGGGCTTTACTTTAGGATTCTTAGCAACATCATTCTGATCAAAAATATTTTCCAAAGGAATCAAACCTCTTGGTATGAAATTATTTTTTTTAATTGAATAATATCCTTTCCTCCCAAAGCTATTTTTAATTTTTTAGTGCCTTCCTTTTCTCTCTCAGGTTCTTCATCATCTTGAAAGGTCTCACCATCGTTATTTTCGGAGTCGATATGAGTATTTACAAATTCTCCTGATAGTTATAAAAATCTTTTGATTTGCATGTCATCTTCAAACACCTGCCAATATTTATAATTATTGGGAATAGATGGTCTATTCACAATGTCGAGTTGGTATTCTCGCTGACTAGCAACAGGGCTTTTAAATTTTCCAACAGCTACTGCTAAAGAATCTGCCAAAATATTTTCATTTCTGGAGACTACCTGAATCGTATGCTTTGTAAAAAATTTACCAATCATATCCCATAATTCATTTCTATAAGCCCTCATCCGGGGATGTCTGGTTTGATAACTCTCATTTACTTGGTTTATCACCAATTCTGCATCTCCTAAAACTTTTATCCTTTGCGCTCCCAAATCTTTTAAAGCATGCAACCCTAGTAATAAAGCTTCATATTCTGATACATTATTGGTGCATTCAAATGTTAATTTATATGACAAATCTTTGAAATCTCGAATAGGGTAAATTATATACACACCAGCTCCAACACCTATTTTTGTAGCAGATCCATCAAAGTACATAGTCCACAAACCTTCCCTTTTTTGTTTTGCCTCCAAAGCATCCTGTTCCATCACTTCTTCTTTCTTATTTTCCTCAAACTTCCCCTGCAATGTGGCTTCTAAATAATATGGGACAGTATCATTAAATAAAATAGAAGACCCCAAATTAGTATCAACAGCATATATATGATGAACTTCAGGTTTATCTTGATTGCTCACTACATAAGGAGTTCTTTTTTCACTATACAACCTTCTACTCCCATCTTGAACAGGAATTGTAGCATATGACATATCCATTTGTAAACTACCTTTCAACTTTGAAGTCCAAGATCTTGACAACAATACCCCAAACTTGGGTGGGATATCTACTACTACCACATCCATGACTATAGTTTTAGATGGTAATTTATTCAGAGTTGCCACCATATCCTTAATCAAACCAAGACATTTCACTCTTCTGGAGTCAAAAGAATACAAATCCTTATAGGGTCTTGTCACTTCTAATCCCAGTCTTTCAACTACTCTCTTCAACATTAAATTATGTGATGCACCTGAGTCTAGCATAGCATTATGGACCACCATATCATGCACATTCAAACTCAAATAAAAAGGAGGGACTTCTTCATTTTCTAAATTTTCAACCTTTGACCCAAATGAAATAGTAGGATTATGATCATTCAACTCTAAAATATCAGATTGAAATTCTCCTTTACCTTTGACCATTTTTGTGATAATATTTCTATACTAATTGTTTTTCAACAACTCATTAAACAGAACAGAGATTTTTAACTTTGAAAGCTCATTTTGCAAACTAAAACCAGAACCAACTCTTTCTACATCAATCAGGGCCACTTGCTTTATCCTTTTGTCTCTTTGTATTTCATTTTCAATATCTTTATTTACAAAAGACTCTTTTTGCACTTCTTTCCCCTTTTCTACATTTAGGGAACTGGTGGAAGGTTGATTTGGACTTGCCTTACCTTTATTTATGAAAACTTCTTTGTTTCTCAATCTGATCTTCCTCTGTACATCATCCATAGCATGTAGATAACCCCTTTGATACTATTCTGTTTCTTTCTCAAATTCTTCATTTCCACCTTCCTGTTCAAACATGCTATGTTCTTCTTCAGTAAGATATATCTCCAAATCTAGTTCTCCAAAAAGATGAATCTCATTTTCGGCAGGATATTCTTCATCAGTGACATAATTCTCAGGAAACGGTGGATGAATTTGTTGTTCTTCTTGATTTCTTGGGTTTCTCATATCTCTCTGCCTATTTTGTGGAAGAACAGGAGGATTTGGTCTTCTAAAATTAGGGTTCCTGATTTGAGGATCGACTTGTTCCCTATTGAACCCCCTATTATCCATAGTTAATCTATCCATCAACTTTTCCATTGTCTTTAACATCATTTCAAATTTAACATCAGTGGTAGAAGAAGAAGTGGAGGGTGAATTTTCTTCCTTTTTCCTCCTATCAAAATATCTATGTTTCATTTTTCCACTTGCCATCATATTTGCTTCCACTTCTAAAGCATCTGTAAACATCACAGCAAGAGTTGCTGATTTTCTTTCTCTCAATGAGAATACAAAATCATTGTCAAAGGCTCTAGCATAATGTAGTTTGGCAGCAGCTGTAGAAGGTTTTATGTCTTCTGGAATAGAATTATAAACCCTCATGAACCTGCTGGAAAATTCATGGACAAATTCGAAACCTCCTTTTTTGAGACTGTTATACTAAGACAAGAGCTGTAAATGATTCTATTTATCATCCCACCTATCTAGAAATGCATTCTGGAAAGCTTGAAAATTCATTATAGACCCATCTGGCAAATATTTAAACCACTTCTTTGCCTCTCCTGATAAACTTTGAGCGAATAACCGCATTTTAACATCTGCATAATCAACTTCTTCTAAGTTGATGAAATCTTCAAACTTAGCAACATGTTGCTTTGCGTTTATGTCACCTTCTCCATCAAATAAAGAAATTATTTGGGAATAATTCTGAGGGAGGTCATGTAATAAAGAAATCAAATGCAAGGGAGAAAATCTGGCTACCATTGGTCTAGGTGGGTTCAAAGGAACTGAAGACTTTTGAGTATTTTGGACAGCAAACGTTTCAACTTTTGTAGTCTGTTGTAAATCTCTCCAGAGGGAATCCAGCAAATACATTCTAATCTACGAGAATTAAATTCGATATTCTTAAGATCAGACTCAGATTTAGTTTTCAACAAACTCCTTCCAACATTAACTTCCCATTCTGGATCAATAGGAGAATCTTGAGAAGATGATGCACCAAACAAAGGAAAACCTATTTTTTCTTTATCTTTTTTTCTTAAATAACCTTTCCGGATTTTCCAATCTCTTTAAAATTTCAGTATCAGAATTACTTCATGTGTGCCTTCTCGAAGCCAGAATGACTCCTTAATATTTGAAAAGTTTTACAATGGAATCTCCAGGGCAAATATACAACCTTTTCTACTGACAAAAATTCCTATTTGCCCACAGAAATCTTTCTTCGAACTTTGTCGTTCTCCCCAGGGCAGATGTGCACTTTCATTCCCCGAAAACAGCGCCAATTTGTTAACACTCAGAATGTAGCCAGGTTGCAAAGGTAAATCCCAAATGTAATAGCAAAAAACCACTTTAGAAAGAAACTGGATTTTCTTTGCAGAGAGGGATCTCTCAAATATAGATTTAACAAGGCTAGATATAAATCAACACTCGAAAATTATACAGATGGTTGAAACAATACACATAACCATTGGGCAATGGAGTCACATATACATAAAAATATCACAAAATCATATGCTTAAGATTTTATCAAAGGTGAGATAACCATTCAATAACAATCGTTCATTTAGTTCATGTGGAACAGAAGAAATAATTAACAGTCCATCAATACAGAGCATCAGGAGATGAGTTCTATATCAACTTTAACAGAAACGTTTATAAAATATCTGAAACGATGATCAGAGCATAACCGGTATGAATTCTAACCATTCAACACTAAGTTTCAGATATGAATAAAACAAAATCGAGTGTAACACTGGAAAAGACAATCACAAAGGAGGAGAAACACAGACTGTAATGTAAATAGTGCAGGAATATCTGATAATCCACACGCATCCAACTTTGTCATTCAGAAATATATGTCTTCAAAAGAACATTCAACAACAAGATGGGTTCCAACCCCTGTCACATAAAGTAAATGCAATTATATACATAAAATGATTTCTTCTTCCAAGAAGATTTATAACTGAATAACCTGCTTAATCAAAGTCTTATAACTATATTCCTAACTACTAGGAATAAACTACTTGCTTCGATCCTAACAGATCATTTAATTTAAATCAACTTGGTAACAAGGCCCGTCCAAGCAGCTCCTCAGCGCGCAACACCTGTTTTCATGAATGAAGGATGTACTTTGTCTTTCCAAATCTTTCTATGGATCTCCATTGCTCCGCGCTTGGAATATCATACTCAATCATTTCCCGAATAGACACCTCCAGCTCCATGTAGGCTTAATAAGACATAGTAGGAAACCCTCGCCTGATGATCAGAAATTTCTGTAATATTTCAAAATCCTCTGTCAGCTTATCTACGATGACCTTTCCCGTCAGCCCCTTTACCAAATCATCAAATTTAGAGTGATCCATATGGATTTACACCGACAGGCTGTGATAATGCTCTTGAGAAAACAGTCATCCTTCCTCGTCCCAAAAGGAAGGAAGGCCATCTTCAAATAATTATTTGAAAACTTGTCTGAAATCATTAATACGTGAGCTCATTTTATCAGCCTTGTCCTGCACTGTCTTCATTAGATGGTGTTTATGAATAAACCTTTTTGACCACAGTACCATTGTCACTCTGTCTTTGACTCCTATATCTTGCAATTTTTTATATGTTAATGAATTTAAAAAATTTAATGCATTCTGAGCTATGCCAAGGGGTTTCCTCTCCATGGTTTCATTTACTAACTTTAGTCTTTGATTGGTCAAATTGACCAATATACTTTGATCATCAATGTAGTTCAAATAATGCCTGAACTTAGTAATTTCCATGGATAATGTATCCCAGATTATGTGCTTAGCTCCCCGGAGAGGGCCCTTTCCTGTGTTCCTTTCTTTCAATTCACTAAATTTCTTATGTAATTGACTTTTATCTTGTAATATCTTATTCTTACTTTCAGTCACTTTGGCTAGCTTAGATTTGATTTTTTCATTTTCCTCTTTTAACTCTCTTATCTCTTCATCTTTTAAGCTGAATTGGGACATGGGCACTAGTAAGTCATCGGCAGAAAAATCATTTAATGGTTTTTCAATATTCACGATAGTTAAGTCCTCATCAGTGGGAGTTTGGCTCATTAGTTCCTCTATGATTTATTTTTCTTCATTTTGATCCCTTTTCAGCCGTGAAATTTGTGCTATTAGCCCATTTCACTTCGTTTCCCATTTGTCTCTTTATTCTTGCAATTTCATGGTCTTACCTTTATACTCCATCATGTCCTGATGAATCTTGTCCTTCTCCTCTTGTAATGCTAATAATTCGGATGATTGAACATGTTCTGTACTTGGGATCTTCAGCCTTTTCTTCAGTACCTGGAGGGCGTTGTCTTTTTCTTCTAGGAGTCTTCTAATGGCCTGGGTGCTACCTGATTCATTTCTTGAGCTTATGATATCTGCTTGCATATTTTTTATTTGAATGAAATTGGCCTTGTTCTCAACCTTCTCATGTTTTAACTGGACTTCCAATTTATCAACCAAAGTTTGTAACTTATTAATTCTTACCATAGCATGCAATAAATCTGAATAAATAATGTCTCCCGTCTGTTTGTGTAACTGTATTTTATCTGGTACACTGATTTTGTCTAATCTCACTTCCATTTCTGACACTTTCTTATCACTCACCATAGCCAATTTAAAAGTATTTCTTTCTGAGTCCTGGGCAGAAATTAAGGAAGTCTTTGGATTATTTAGACTTCGCACCTGCGGGAGTAGATTCCTTGTTTCTTCTAGGGACTTCTTTTGCTTCTCCATATAACTAGTCATGAGCTCTTCTTTAGACTTACAAACTGGGCCTAATTCTGTATTATCTACACTTTCAAAATAAAATTGACTCACTTGTACAGATTGCATGGGAACCAAAGCAACTCTTTTCAAATCATCTAAAATAACTTCACTTAAAATTTTATCCTCTTGAGACAACTTGGCCTTTTTATGGGGACTGTCTTCATCTACTTCCATACTTTCAACTTTCGAAAGACTTCTTTTAACCAAAATATTAGAACCATCTGTCATTTGAGATACTGCAACCGGTCTACTGCTTGTATTTTCATCAGATCCTGGAATTTCCATAAAGTGAAACAAATTGGCTACTTCATTCAGACCTTCAACAACTTGATGGTCAAATGGATTATTTTTATTCGCCTGTTTTCTCAGGGAAATTATATGATAGGGATCATAATTGACCCTCTGATCCCTTTGAAACTCCATGCTTTCCAACAATTTCTCTACAAACACCAGAGCACCCTTATTTTTAAAAATAAAAGAACCAACTTTAAGAGGGAACTTGATATTGGAATATTTCTTGAAGGCCCCAAAATGTTCCTCTTCTACATGCAATCTCTGTCTCATATACTCCAATGCAAATATCATGGGAGTAAGGAAAGCAGGCAGTCTATAGGGTTCTCCAGTAAAACCATATATTCTCAAAACTGTAAAATATTTGTACAGGAACCAATCTCCACTCCTATCATCAGGTGAAGACTGCATCATGCTTTTCATTTCTTCCAATACTCAGGGTAACACTTCATCAAAAAACATCCTATATATTTCTGACATGATGGAATTTGCAAATTCAAACAGGTTGATTTGCTTGGGAAAATCTGAAGAGAATATGGTACTTAAGAACTGCAATTCGGTGACTTTTGAACATAGTAACATGTTCAACAAATAAGTTTGAAACTTGAAAAACCTAACTTTTGGAAACTCACTCAATTGGAGATGTATAGATTTTGCTAGATATTCGTCTAAACTGAAGACATGAACGGACTGAGACTCAAAACTAATCGAAATCATTTTTAATAAAAAGCCCAAGATGACTTCATTGACATGACAATCATCATATAGACCCAAGACCTGACAGACTAAAGACACAACTAATTGAACTTCATCCCTGAAAATGTGAACATGATACGGCAGAAAGAGACCATCCACTAACTAACCCTCGTTAAGAATGCTAGACAAGAATTTACAACGAACCTCAGTTTCACAATTTTTGTACACTTCAGCTAAAACGGACTCGTTTGCAGACTCGCGACTATCGAGGTAATTGTCGCGCAAGTTCAGGTTTTTTACGGATGGCCTTTGCATCAATTTTACACAGTATCCTAGACGTAGAATGACTTACAATAACTCTTTCAGAAGAAGAATAGTTAACTGCACACCACTCGGCAAACTCGGGAAATGCAGGGTCTGATCAATGGCAAAATGATACAAAAATGATTTACAAGCATTTAAAATGTCATTTCCCTACGAATTGTATCGCCATAATCTTTCTTTGATAACAGATACACTTCCCACAGACAAGAAAGGATCATATACTCCTCTATCCCTATCAACTAGGTATTCTTCTCTCTCGTCTAGAATTCGGTTAAACCCTCGCAAACCCTTCCCTCTATCCATAATACAGAAGAACAACGGTAATTCTGTGGATGAATTTCGAGTATTCAGGACTTACCTGCTACTATAACCACATATACTCAAGGTTGACTGTTGAAGGGTGGCGAGCAAGCAGTCCTTTTCATTCGTCCGGCATAATAAAAAAAAATAGTTTTTCAAACAATTCAACTCCACTTATATAGAGGCTCGTTCTAGAGGCTCCCTTCAGCGGTTTCCCCCAAACCATTTCTCTCCGCAAAATACACCACAAACTGCCATGTGTACCGCGGTTTTGATTCCGCTACCACTTTTCATCTCCAACCATCGCGCAACTCCATCCTCCGGATCCGTTGAAGACCGTCGATGTATTTGCACTTTATTTTCCAGCTGCCAGATAAGCCTACACGTACCCATTCCACTGAGCTCCTTCGTTTTAACGAACGTGCAAGTTTACAGAGCGGACTTCATATTGATCGTAGATTTCGATGACTCAGCTTTATAACCGTAGATATTCATATCTTGTTGAATGCCCCTGTATGTCCTTATCCTTTGTGCATCTTCATAAAGCAGACACATAATAAGCCGTCGATCTCCATTTCCTCGCTTTACACTGTTGGATCATGTGATAACTTCATTGCTTACGCGCCCTTTATCATACTTTTACACCATTGTATTTAACCAAAGTTTCAAGAAACCATTATTTTTCTTTACCATGATCTCTTCGACCCTCTGCTAGGTAGAGGTGTTAACAGAGGATAGACCCAGAGATCCCTATATCCTCATTTCATTAACCTCAATGATGATTTCCTTGGACCACTTGAGAGGAGTCATTAGTTCCTCTCAGGATAGTTGTGTCTCATGTGCTCGACTTCAGCTACATCATCGCACCATTGAGATTCGTACAAGGTATTGGTCCGTACAGTATTTGGTCAAAGACCCCGGTTGTGACTTGACTCTAGCACATTGATGCGTTAATGAAGGGACCCAGATAAGTTCATGTCCCTTGTGATTTTCGGGTTGCGTTGGAGATAGTGTTTAGAATCCATAGAGAAATGCTTCTGTATAGATTCATGATTGATGTGGCATATTGTACCACAGAGACTCTAACTCCCTGTTAGCAAGTCCCTATAGCCATGTAAACTTGCAGATCCAACAGGTCATCAGTTGTGAATATATAGCATTCCATGAGAATGCCATGAGTCCAATGTATCAACGCTTATATCAATATTGTATTGAGCCTCTCATTGAGGCCACCATTATGTAACAACAATTGTACATGATCGGCTATTGCATTTTGGATCCTAGATCACATTATGATTTTGACATTTTTACGAGCATGGGTATGCCCTCCTCATCCATATACATGTCACACATTATTTGTATCTCACCCATTGATGGGAACCAACATTAATATAAAACCAAAAGTCACCATGTCCTAAATGAGGAAGCACTGCTTCTTCATAGGTCTCTCCATTATCTAATGATGTTCGTCGGCCATACGATGAGCTCCTGCCTTCAAACATCAGGGGGCAATTTGTTAACACAAAAATTTTCTCAACAGTATCTGTTTAGCCTACATCACTTGCATACATCCATCTCCTAACCCATTTGACCCCCACACCCATATTTAGCCTATGGTTTTCTCCCAAAGGCTCAAAAATAATAAAAAAGGGGCTTAAAAACCCCAAAAGAGCCAAAATAGCTCACCAAGGAGCCAAAAGGCTCACAAAGGAGTTAAAAGGCCCAAAAAGGGACTAAAATACCTTAAAGGGATTAAATCCCCCAAAAGGAGCTATGAAATAAGGACAAGGGCTTAAAACCCTAGGTAGGGCGTAAAACCCTCACCAGGGGCTAAAAGCCCTAAGTGGACAAAAAAGATATAAATCATAGGGTGGGGGTCACTCTCAACTCACTCCCATTTCTCCTTATTGTTATAATGCCTGCATGAGTACCTTGAGAGCCCTTTCACTCTCAAGCTACTCATCCCTTATAGCTCCATTCCTCCATTAGCTCATTCCCATTCCCCCGGTGTGTTGGGCCAAAGCTCCACCCATTTCCAGCCTATGGAGAGGCAACTTCAAAGTTTGGGAATGGTGGCCCTCTTTCAAACTAGACAGGTACAACAACCCAGCTTGGTTTATTTATCTTGCAATCTGTATATGATCATGCTTAGCTTATATCTAATGGTTTGTTGTATGGTTTTCTCTATTGGTTTCTGACAGTGTTTTGCAGGGTCTTCTTTGTTTTCTCCATAGAACTCTAACCTTCCGTCATATAGAAAAAAGGTAGGTTCTTCTACATGTAGCTAGGGATTTTTCCCTACTACACAGCATCATCATGATCATGATCATCGTCATCATCATCATCGTCATCACCATCACCATCATCACCATCATCCCTATCATCATAGTGTTTCTCATCATCGTCATCATCATAATCATCATCAGCATCATCATCATTGTCATAATCATCGTCATCTTCATCATCATCATCATCATCATCACCATCATGATCATCACCGTCGTCATCATCATCATCATCACCATCATCATCATCACCATCATCACCATCATCATAATCTTCCTCATCGTCATAATCTTCCTCATCGTCATCATCTTCCTCCTCCTCATCATTATCTTCATCATTGTCATCATCATCGTCATCTTCATCATCATTGTCGTCATCATCACAATCTTCATCATCATCATCATCGCCGTCATCTTCATCTTCATCATCATGATCATCATCGTCATCTTCATCATGATCATGATCATCATCCGGATCATCGCTATGATCATCATCACCATCACCATCATCATCATCATCATCATCATCGACATCGACATCACCACCACCATCACCACCACCACCACCATCATCATCATCGTCATCATCGTCACCATCATCATCATCACCATTGTCGTCGTCATCTTCATCATCATCATCTTCATCATCATCATCATCAACTTAGCACATAATTACAGAAG
Organism: Pseudotsuga menziesii; assembly: GCA_001517045.1. NCBI lineage: Eukaryota > Viridiplantae > Streptophyta > Pinopsida > Pinales > Pinaceae > Pseudotsuga > Pseudotsuga menziesii. The sequence goes on along the minus strand of LPNX010646210.1, from coordinate 110,304 downwards.
AACATAATTACAGAAGGTTATTATGAGCATTGTAGAATCTCACAAGAACTTAATCGACCAAGTAGTGACTATAATCACACAAAAACTAGACCTAAACTAAGTACTTATACACTCTCGTCTTTTTATTATCCAACTTGGTCCATCTATAAGGCATGCTCGTATTGGTTATTATTTCCTCTCTTTTAACAATAAGAGAGATTTGAAATCTTATTTAGCGACCAACTATGTTTCTAATATCTATAGGGACATCCAAGCTTATCTATACATCATGGTTAAACTTTTTTCATACCTATGTACATCATCAGATAGTGACAATTAATTTCTAATCACAAAAAGATAAACCAAAATGAGTCTTATTGAAATCTACATCATCTAAATAGGGACATGCACTCTACTCACTAAAATAGTGGTATGGTTGAATCAAATGACAAGTGCAAAGTGGTTGCAATGTGTCATCTAGTTAGGCAAAGAGTCAATGTAAAAAAAATGAACACCTTAGAAAAATAAGAGACTCTCTAGTCATAAAAGAAGAACTATAAAAAATTAATGTAAAAAATAAAACTTTCTCAAATATTCCTCAAACATATAGTGGAAAAATCCTATGCTCACAAAGAAGTAGAAAACCTAACAATGGCCTTCCAAACATTAAACCAGATGGAGGTGTATTTTCCACCAAATAAGTCAGTGAAGGTGTGAATGGGACAATTATGAAGTAGGACACTTTATGCAACTCCATTCATCCTATTTTTATCTACCTAATGTTCCCTCCCACTTGAGAGAGCCACCTCTGGGTAATATTCCTAATAGAATAGCTACTAGGATAGCTTACTCATAGACACATCCAACATGTTTCCTATAGTTTCAACTAAAATCCAAGATTCAAGTGATATTTGGCATTGAAAGGGAAATGTGCCCCATTCATCCCTCTGGTTCTAGTCTTGACACGTACTACCAAAAAATCATGGGCCTACTGATAGACTAACCTATATACCATGTTTGTTATAAGAGAATTTTAGTTCCATAAAATTCAACCACTGTGTCTCAATTGTATAATGACTAAGGGGAATTATTTGGATGCTTAGCTCCAAATTCCTAACCTTCAACTAATATTAATTGTTTTTACCATGAAGTGAGGAAATTAATGTGCTTGATTAAGGATTACTTTTAAGGCTCCATTTGGGTTCATGAACTAAAGGGTGTTTGATATAGGGTGTAAAGGTGTGTGCACCAGTTGTACACAACATGAAATGACAATGCTAAGAACTATAAAATTTTGAAAACAAAAGAAAGTAACTTACTAATTAAAGGAATTACATTAGAAATACTGACTTTTAACATTTAAAATACATGAAAAATTTAATGTAATATTCCACCTGTGAAGAAAAATGTGAAGGGGGGGGGGAATCAAGATTATCACCATTTTGGTTTCCATTTGTTGCACTTTGACATTGCATTGATTTCATGTTCAAAGATATTGGCATGATGTTGTCTCTTTAAAAATTGTATAGCCATATATAACTATACTTTATCACTAATATAAAATTGAATACGCACCTTAGATATTTGTGTTGAGCCTGGGAGACATGTAGGGAATTAGTGACCTAAGAATTCATAATGTCCTATTTTTTACCCTTGGGATGTGTTGGATTAAAATATGTATACAAGGAGATATTGATGGGAATCCACTTAATACAATGAAATAAAGTAAAACAAATACTAAGTTGTTTCAATATTTTCTTTTTAAAAACATATTGTTGCGATGTATGCCTTTAAACTCACATTCTCATTTGTTTAGAACAATTCGGGATATTTGTGTGCACATTATTTGGAGGCGTCTCTCTACAAGGGAACATTCTAAATTATGCACTTTGCACATAAATCCTAAAAAAAATTATGCAATATTAAATTAAAGAAATGTCTACCGCTAAAATTATGTTTGCATCTTAAACCTTAATGAAAACTATGTAGTACTAACTTAATGACAACTATGTAGTACTAACTTGTGAAATATTTGGATTTTAAAGCATAGTTTCTTTGGACGGAAGTCCTTGGAAGGAGGTTGTTTTTCATAAATTATGGATTTTGATCCCTAATTCATCATTTTTGGGCATTGATCCCCTTTTCATAACCTATGGAGCTTGATCATGTTTCATAATTCATTGAATCTATCTTGATCTTGTACATCCTCTTGTTTTCCATTTTCCTTTCAACCCATTCCTGTCAAGTGCTTCTGGAGGTCAAGGTCACAACAGTTGCTGTCAGAGGTCTGCGAGGTCACGACAGTTGCTGCCAAAGGTCACGCAAAAGAGCAGGCTTTGCACAGGAAGAGGAGGTTTTGCAGCGGTCCAAGGGTTTGCATAGGTAGAGGAGGGTTTGCAGAGCTCACTCAGAGGCCGGTAGAATGCCCCCCAAATCTGTGAGTACCATAATCTAATATTGCAATAGTTGAATTTTCTAGGGTATTGTATAAATATCTAGAAACCTCCTGTATCAAAGCTAGAATTAAGGAACAATATTAACGCTTAAGCAATAAGTGTTTATACAATGAATCCTCCATTGAACATACCATTGGTCCTTTCATCCATCCCATATATGCCATTATTTTTCCATTGATGAAGGTACCTAAAGATATTTTATGCATATCCATTTTATTCTTTGCCCTTCTTGCCCTTCTCACAAAATCCAGGGGATTCTCCAGCCTACCCAGTATAATTAGCCACACAAGCAAAAACCCAAAGTGATTTCCCCACGACGCTTAATCTTTTGGTTTCAACATCTCATCTATGTTCTGCACAGTTTAAGTCATAACTAGGCAAGCATAATTAACTAAATAAATAAACGATTTTGAGTATGATGTGTTTGTTCAATGGTGTTAGTTGATCATGCTCAGGGATTAAGGATAGGAAAGTGGAATTAATGCTACTCGAAATCCTACCATGAAGTCTTACTTCTTAAACCATCCTTAGGATATCTTCACCTACCAAATTAATGAAATCCAAGAAAAATTCAATAGACCACCCATCAAGGCTTGGGTTTCTTTCTTCTTGGAAGGAGGTCATCATAGTTAAAAGTTCCTCTCTTGAAATTGCTTTGATAAGAGTGATGTTATCCTCTTGCTCGACCATTATGGGGAGGATTATATTACTTTTAAGGCATCTTCAATATTAAATATCTCAATGTATTTGAGTAATGAGAAAAAATGCTCAACTCCTAGTTCAACTATGCCATGAAATCCTTTAATATTATTCCCATTTGCATCATTGAAGTCCCATATTGAGTTGTTACATTTCCTAAAATTTTGCATATTTATGTAGGAATGGAGTATTTTGGTCATCGAAGGAGATCCATGTAGATCAAATCTCTATCCTCTAGTCATTTCCTTGTCCAATAATAGTTTATATCTCTAAACTTCCAATCCTTTGATTGATGATATGGTCTCTTATGAAAAACGACCAGTTGAGTAAGTACCATAGAAGTAATCCAGTTCCTTCTTAATATGATAGATATATGTCCTTGAATATGAGACAGTCTTGGGCCCAATGAATGAATTGATCCTTAAACAATTTTAGGAACTTCACAAACTCAACACTCACTAAGTATTCCAAAGTTGGATCATAAACCAATTTCTTGAATTCTTCATTCTTTGTGCATGCCATATTTTATTTGAAAGGTGCTTTTGGATTTTCCCCTCCAAATCTCAATTCCAAAAGGATCAAGAAATGGTAAAACACCCTAGCTATCTCAACCTAGGACCAATAACTACACAACGAGTCTAGAAGCGAGTGATGGAGAAAAAATATATCAAGGTGCTTTGTTATGCCCACATATCCCATATGATTGCTAGCCTAAGTAGGTTTTATCTCTAAAGGCTCAATATCCACTAAGCCCACATATTTAGTTTTGCTTAAAATGAAGTATTTCAATCGCTCTGACCCGATTGAGGAACCCCACAACTTACCACTACTCAATATTAAGTTGAGTTCCCCACCTAAAATGAGCTTCCAAGGCCTGATCTAGTCACATGCCAACAATGATGTCCAAAATTCTTCTCAACCCCCATATGGGCCATAAAAATTAAGAAGATGTAACTATTTACCTAATCCGTGACTATGAAAAATGATGCATAGGCTTGAAAATACTACAAATGAATTGGAAAGAGAGATAGAAGAGGTCCACCCAATCACCAAACCTCCTTAGAACCCATTAGCCTCCAATGAAACAAACTCCCAATTAGTAAACAATTTCTTCATAGTCAAAATGACATTGTCCCTTACTACCATACTTTCCTAAATGAACACTGCATCCACTTTATTGGAGACAAACATCATTTTGAGTGCCAATTGTGTGGCTCATTCCCCCAAACCTCTCACATTCAAGGAGAGGAGCCAACCTCGATGCACGAAAAGAAGGGGAAATTAGAATTTGTGAAGGGGGTTAGTTTTGGAGAGGTGTAGAGAAGAGAAAATGAGAAATGAACTTTGGAGAAGAGGCCATCATACTAAGGAAAATAACAACCAAGAAAGGAAACTATTAGAATCTTGGAAAAATCCATGACCAAGAAAAACTTTGTTGGAAACTAATGGATAGTAGTCTATACCTATATATGCCACAATGAATAGCACTAGAGGGAGGGAATTATGAGGGATTGATGACCATAGAAGGAATGTTTTCTCCTTGTGTTGCAAAGTAAGTATTGTGGTTTTCAAACAATTGATCCAACATAAAATTTCAATAGTGGTATACTTAGTAAATCCTACCATTTCCTTTCAGTTATAGAAATTGTCCTGATAATTCTATACATCCTTATTCACCTTAGTGGTGCCATAGGCTAGCTAGGGTGTGGAATCTATAATGGATTTCCTAGGGGTGGGTGGAAATCGTTTGGTCCTAGTCAATTGCTTGATATTCAATCTTTGAAAAAGATAAGTACAGCTTCATTTACTTTGAAAAATATTGTATGTTTTGAGTAAACATTGTTGTGGATTGTGATAATTTTGTCACATGTTTCAATAAATTTGATTTGGGTCATTGTATATGATGGGTTTTATGTGTTTCTCCATTTCAAAAAGTGGGTTAAACACGTGAATTTTTAAGTGGGGAGTTTTCTTATACAGTGGTAAATTGGGCACACTTCATAGTCTTTTAACATGGGAAGGCTATAGAGGTGGTTTCTTACAATGTAATTGATGATACATTGAGTTCACCTCCTAGTACACACTCTCTCTCTCTCTCTCTCTCTCTCTCTCTATATATATATATATATATATATATATTAACTTCATGTATTTTTAAGCCAAGGTTAGATTATAGTAAGGTTGGATGAACTCAAGTTGAACAGATTACAACGGACCAGAATAAAATGGCAGCACATGAATTTATTGAACTCTTTTATGAACTAAATATGGCTTGGTTACCCGTTATGAGATATCAAAAGAATTGTCATGTTTATTATTGGGGAAGAAATATAAATTTTGATATTTGCAGCTCCAAGATGCATTGAAGTTCCAAAACTTATAGAAATTCACATCCTCTTTGGGTCATAATATGGTAAACAATTTGTAGCTTCAAACAATTGAATTGCATGGAGATTTGTTTTGGGTAAAGTAGTCCATGTTTTGCAAATAATTTTTGTAGTGGTTATTACCTCTCTAAAGTTTTGTACATTAAAAGAAACACAACTAGCATGTTTTTGAAAGGATCGGTACTATTGTTTTCCAAATCCTTGCATGCATTTGTTGATTAGTGGATTACTATGAGCTTTAATTGCTTATGTTTTTGGCTTATTTCCAACACTTAATTTTTAACTTTTAAATTGATTTTATTTATGTATTAAAGATAATGTTATATTGTTGAAGAGTTGGAAGATTAAATGATGTCCATGGATTTGTGACTACTTGAAAACTCGACTTGGATATCTGATAGTTTAATATCTTTAATGAGTGCTCATATGTAACTTGCCACTTCATTGGTAATCATATTTTGGCACATATCGAGGCATTAGGATTGGACTTAAATACTTTAGACCTGAGAAAACTGGGAATTGGAAATATTGTATCCACAAACTCACTCTCCCTGAATCAAACTCAATCCATGTTTTGCAAATTATTTTTGTAGTGGTTATTACCTCTATAAAGTTTTGTACATTAAAAAAAACACAACTAGCATGTTTTTGAAAGGATCGGTACTATTGTTTTCCAAATCCTTGCATGCATTTGATGATTAGTGGATTACTATGAGCTTTAATTGCTTATGTTTTGGCTTATTTCCAACTCTTAATTTTTAACTTTTAAATTGATTTTATTTATGTATTAAAGATAATGTTATATTGTTGAAGAGTTGGAAGATTAAATGATGCCCATGGATTTGTGACTACTTGAAAACTCGACTTGGATATCTGATAGTTTAATATCTTTAATGAGTGCTCATATGTAACTTGCCACTTCATTGGTAATCATATTTTGACACATACCGAGGCATTAGGATTGGACTTAAATACTTTAGACCTGAGAAAACTGGGAATTGGAAATATTGTATCCACAAACTTAGTCTCCCTGAATCAAACTCAATCCAATTAAATGCTGGTCTTGCAATGTGACAACCAAATTTTTTGTGATTGTAAGAAATGGGATAAAAGCTATGTTGCACAAGTACATGTAGGGTGTGCGTCCCCACACTGGCGTCTTGGACGTCCCTTGAAGAACCTTAGACTTGGTGCCAATGGGGAATGACGTACCACAAAAAAAGGAGATGTGGCGCCAATGAGGAACAATATCCTGTAAATGAGTAGGTATGTGCTGTGTGAGCATCTATTTTTCCCTCAGCTTGGAAAAAACCAAGAAAAATAGACTAAAAAGGTGGGGGCCTCCTCCGTAATCCCTATCATTATTTTACAGTCACAAAACCACCCCCATTCAACTCATTTTTATCTCAGCAATGAAGAAGGAGAGCAGTTCAGCCAGCAGCGAAGGGAAATTTGTTATTCACTTGTCACCAATTTGCCTTAGATTCAATTATGAGTGTTGGACTCACTGCTAATTAAAATTTTGAAAATCTGTTTTCCATGATTTACTATTGTAATTGCTGAAATAGCTGTTGTTATTGCTGAATCTACTATTATTATCATGAAATTATGTTGCCGTTATCATGCTAAACGTGATATTAGCGCACTGCTAGTACAATCCTTGGGTCCAAGACATTTTGGGCTCATGGCAGTGGGATCCATGATAAATTAGGTTTATAACAATGTTATCAGGACCACTATGTTGACCTTAGTCCCCTTGACCTATTTGGTCTTTACTGTACATTAATATAAGCTTATTTTTTAGTTTTATGTCGCCTCCATTCTACAATGACAATGGTTCTCAAAGCAACATATTTTCCATTTTGATTAGGGGAATCTTGTGCAACCTTGAGATATGGAAACCAATTTCTAGATGACTTTATTCTCCCTATATTTTGTAAGCTGGGATATTGCACCGTTTTTCTGCAGATGCTTCCAGTCAACTATGTGAGTGAAACCTTCCCCAAAATGGGTATTTATTTCATTGAAGAAAGCATGTCTCACAATAAACAATGTATCATTTGGCTAAGCAATCACAAGTGAGGGTTATCTACTCCACCAAAATATCCCATGACTTGCACCTGGGTATTGGCCCCAACTGCATGAGTCTGCCCACTTTTATGGCTGAGATGGCTTGTGAGGGACAAGCATGTCACTTGGGAGAATCAAACATTTGTAGGGGCAATAACAAAACCCTGCTTTTACCAACCAAATGAACCCCAATAGAGGGGAGATTGCACTTTGACTCAAATAGAAAAAAACCTTTAATAAATGAAAAATACAGTTCTATGGAAAAAATATGAAAAATATAGTCATTGACAACTAAATAGAGCTTCCCAACTCCATCATCTATGATTCAACTTTCCTTCATTTTGGTTTGGGACCTACCTTTCAATGAGATTTTTTTTTGAAAACATCATTTTCTCAATGATGATACTGATCAAATTTATTAAAAAAATAGAACATGTACCATGGAGCTCAACTGAAGCACCATCCGGCCATGTACATTTTGTGGCAAGGAAACTCTTGTCAAGATCCTAAGCGGACACAAGACACATGTAGTGAAGAAAGCACTACTTTCAAAGCACATTACTAAAAATAATTGTGAACAAAGGAAGAAACTCATGTCCAATCATCCAGGGGATGACCGCGTCATGTATCAGTAAAATCATTGTTAATTTTTATAAAATGTGCAAAGTTCAAATCTCACTCTCCCATGTTAGAAGGAAAATAAAGGGTTATAAATTTGAGATTTGGAGAATGTGGCATTAAGCAGAGCACTATATAATAATAATGCATGAAGATGAAACCAAGGCTCAACAGACTGCAAGAAAAGATGTGTTTGACAGATTCGTATATAGCAGCAGAAAGTACCCTTTGAATTTAGGGACACCTTAGTTTTTTCTCTCATACTTACATGACTGCGTTATCAACATCAACACAAAAATTAAATACGTACAGCTCTGTAGGCCATGAAGCTATAAGGCTTGAACTAGCAGCTAGACCATATGTATATTACCTACTTCCATCGAAAAAACACAAGAACTGTAACAAATACAATATTGAATAGACTGTCTGTAACAATTTTCATGTTCCCCAGTCAAATATGGGATCCATTACTTTAAAATTACCCATCATATTTTTGTTCCTTACTTCCACTGGATTAGAATCACCAGACACAAGTTTAAAACGAGAATACTTTAACCAGCACATAATAACAACATGTTAATACTGTGCAATTGACACTAATTAGCTTCAAGAATAAGCCCACGATAATAGATTGGCGATGACAAAATCGTTTTTACTGACATTGTTGGCTGACTGGAATAATTTTGATGTCTCAGTACAAAAAAGGAATATATTTTCCACTGACTTTCTTCCTATAACTTGTATATACATCCCCAAAATCCTCCACCAGCATATCTTCTTCCAAATTGGCCCTATGTTCATAATACAAGAAGCATGCCAGAAGAAGTAAAAATAAGTTGATATATGCGCGAAGGGCAATGCAATAACCAACAAATAAAAGTATATAACTGGTGTATATTGGATGACGAATCCATCGGTAGGGACTGAACATCACCACATTTATAGGCACTACAAGTTTGTCACATTACTTTCCCAAGTAGTGTGTTGCATTGTAATGCAGTGCCATTGTAAATAAGAGAACAAGGAAAGGAATAACATTGTTCCATCCACCTGGAATCGTAGATAGTGCGGGACTCTCATATGCAGCCAGAAAGTTTCCCCCAACAACAGACGCAACGAATGCGATTTGAACAATTCTCGAAGGCATGGTTTTGCACTGCTTGTCATCAGGCCCAGGGTTTATACCTCCATAGACAGTATATCTAATGTAAAATTTAATCATGAAGAAACCAAAATATACAATAAAAAGGATCACCAACCAACCTTCTATATATCCTTGAAATGAGCCGGAGGGACTATAATAAGCCATAAAAGTGAGACTTCTACAATGAACGGTTGTTCCCGTTCTCCAGCCTTCCCTTTTCTCTTTCTGAAGGCAGCAAAGAGAGCGGCAAGTCCCAACAGAACAGTTGTTGGCCATGGCCAAACTATCAGAAACCAGCTACCATGCATCCACACAAACGGATTTAACAATACTCCCAGAGTAATTTTGGTTGCCCAATTAGTAATAGCTGCCACTGTTGCTCACTTGGAGGCCTTTAAGGGAGTCAGCTGAGTCAACATAGGAATGATCCTCCTGTTCCAAAAACATTCTAGGGCATCTCGTTTGTACCATTCTGAAGGGTTATTCATTTCCATTGAACCCCTCGATGCTTTGGATTCCATGGCTCTCCTCTTTTCCCCGTTCCATTCTGACCAGTTGGGCAATCGAACATTACATCCTAAACTTGTCTTAGTGTCCAATCTTAATCCCTCTCTAAAACCCCACTTCCCTCTTGGATGAGCACTCAGTTTTAATAACTGCCCATTCCTGAGGCTGTTGGCAGAGGATGTGATGTGGCTTTTCCTTTCAGGTAAGTTTAATTTTGAAGGAGGAAATGTGCGAGGAAGAGAGAAAGGTAGCACCTGCTGCCATTAAAAGAAGCTCTGCTGCTGTGCTGACAAGGATGATGGTCTAACAAAATCATCTGGAATGGGCTTTAACTCACTCGCATGCAAGCATATAAACTTTCCGCACACGTATTGCACCAACATCTGTCCTGCACACTCCTGAACAGGTTCCTAATGAAATCCAAAAAACCTTCACAGGAACTATATAATGCCTCGTAAGAAAAATTGACTAAATCCTTGCACTAAATTGACGTTGCTGAAGATAGTTAGAACATTGATGATTGATGGGAGGAAATGGTAGGGTAAAAACCAAAACTTTAACTAAGCAGACTGAAACGACTCAAGCGACATTCACATTGGCGGGGAGGTTTGGGAGAACACTTCATTTCCAATACAAATGAGAGATCTAGTACATATCACTAGCATATCCACATAGTTAGTGGTTGGGTCACTTAGAAAGGGATTAAATGGTTGAGAGATAGTTATGGAATGGAAAACAATTTGGAAATTTATATTTTATTTCTCATATTTTTCTAGTGAAATGGTTCAAGTGTGAGTTATCCATGCCTAGCTACATGTTATCACTGACATTCTTCATGTTATCAATTTATGAATTTGGTTTCCCATGCCAATCAACAATTCATTCTATAGATTTCAGTTAGTGGTTTTTTATAGGACCTAACTTAAGGGGTGTTTGCTTGCTGTATGGTGAGTTTTTTCAGTAGTTTCCAATGTTTGAGTTAATTGTTTTATAACCATTCCAACATAGGGCTTTATAAAGGACTTAACACAAATTATTTACTTACAACCCCTGTTTGACATTAATTCATTGATATTTCCTTAAAAAGAGATAACAAGAAGGAAACTAATTCCTAATTGAATTGTTTTGAATATGAATTTGTCATTCTTTTCAGTTGCCGAGTGATATGGTTTTTTCTGCAGGACCTGGACATTTCACATGAATCAATATTGTACAATGTGGATGAACAGACTGTGAGAAGTCTTAATGGTTTCCAAGTTAATGAACAGATACTGCATCTTGTTCCAAATGTTGAGGTGGAGTCTATTCATCTAATTTACTTTATCATCAATTTGTCTCTAAATATGACTTGGATTAGTTCACATTTACTCGGTCCTTTTTATTTTGGGTTGGTGCAATTTGTGGTTGTAGCATTTTTGCACCACACTCAGACGCATGAAGTTTTGGGATAAAAGACGTGGTGTATACTCAAACGTGAGTTACTTGAGTGCTGTAAACTTTATAGGTTATGTGGCCTATCAACTTTAACAGTATAAATATCAACCGAAAGATGTTGAGAACTTTGTGCAGGTTACAGGTTTTTTTAGGTGGTGTAAATTGGCCATTGTTAGTTGCTCAGGTTTGTCATCTTTGTCCCAATGTTGTTCCTGGCATGCCGGTATCTCGTTTCTTCCGTGTTTATACGCAGTGGCGCTGGCCAAATCCTATGATGCTTCGTTCAATAAAGGAAGAAGAATTAGGGTTTCCAGTTTGGGATCCTCGAAAAAAACCCCGGGATCAGACTCATCATATGCCCATCATAACACCCGCATATCCAGGCATGAACTCCAGTTACAATGTATCTACAAGTACACTTCGTGTTATGTCAAAGCAGTTTTAGCAGGGAAATAGGATATGTGAAGTAGGTAGGTGTTGAATGGTCATGTCCTTTTCCATGATATCTAGTTAGTCAATTATCATGTATAATATTTAGTTGACATTCAGTTGTTGGTCGATATAGGATATTGAGTTCAACAAAGAAAATTGGAATTCTCTTTTCTGTCCATACCCCTTCTTTAAGGCTTACAAAAATTATCTTCAAGTGGATATTGTAGCTGTTGACCAAGATGATTTACGTCTATGGAGGGGCTGGGTCGATTCCAGATTAAGGAAACTCACTTTGAAGGTGTGGTAGTGTTTTCATCAATCATCATGTTTTGGTGGATACTCCTCGTATAGAGTTTGCAATTTGATATGTATTTGTTAGCATGCATTTGCAGATTGAGCGAAACACTTTTGGGATGTTGCAATCTCACCCCTATCCTACCGAATATGTTAAAAATTCAAAGCAATGTCCCCACTGTTCTTTTTTATGGGTTTACAGCGGAAACAATGGGTTCAAATATAGGAAGGTCAGCAGTTTGATATACATGGTACCTGTAATGTCCCCAGTTTCGACCCCGTTTGCATGATGTATATATTGTAATTAATCGTGGTGAGGAGCTCAAGGCAAAAGCCCCACCATTGATTTTGTTGTCTATGTTTCGGCAATAGGGATAATTGCCGATGGTATGCTGTGCTATAAGGCACATTATAATTTGGCATCATGTAAACCCACACATCAATTAAAATAAACCACAACCAGCTACAACAGTGCAACGTTGAATGAAAAGGGCATGATTTCCTAAGGATAAGGGGGGGGGGGTAAAGAAATATCTAACCTATGGGGCCAATGGGGAGAAGCCAAATGTCTATGAGAGGGCCCATCAAAATGTCAACTACCTTTCTTGTCTTTTTCCCCAATCTTTTATTTCTGCCAGAATGTGGTTGAGTTAGTCATTGCATGGAATGGGAAGAGTATGGGCAAAGAAATTCGAATTGGGCAGAGAACCATTTTTTGAAAAACGTGTTCTGACTTCCTTGGCAAGGGAAAATGCCCAAAAACGTATGCCATTCTGCTATGCATCCACGTTTTTCCATTTTTCCTCCATTCTCCTTCACGTTGGGGCTTTTGGGAGCAGCTGGAGTTTTTCCTGTTTTTTTCATTCCATGTTTTTTGTTGTTGGCTTCATTTTTCCCATGGATGGGAGGTCATTTTTGTAGTGCTGGGGATTGGGCTGTTTTCCTCACGTTTTGGGAGCTACTGGTGCATTTTCCATTCACGTTTTTGGCTGTCTCACTGACTAATGGTCTCACGCACAGGCTATTTGGGACGTTTTTCCTTGCTGTGAGTCGTGCTCACTGTTTTTCCTTTGGGGCTATTGTCTTCCCCACGTTTTTGTGTTAGTTGTGGTGTCCAAGTTCGTTTGGGGCCACTGTGGAATGCCAATTTGTTGGCTGTGTTCTCCTCTGTCCATGCTGGGGGTTTTCTTACCCTTCGTTTGGGACTGTGCATAGTTGCTGTTGTTTCCATTGTGAAATTGGGCTGATGTTGTTACCCTGGTTTGGGTGTTGTTGCTGAGTTGTCTTGGCCACGATAGGGCCAAGAACAACTCCGTATTGACCCGTGGACTTGTGCTGTGCACACCTTCTATTTGGGATTATCCCTGGTTGCCCTTGCGTCTTCACGGTGTTGTGAAGGGATTGTTTTGCTGCTGGTATGCAGTGGATAGTATTCAGACTGTGCTGGCTTGGCTTGTCTGTTGAAAGCCTGTGAAACCCAGTTGTGTTGGTTTGCTGTTTTGTGCCCCCTTGGCTATGTGCAAGCCTGCAATTGTCCCCTTAGTCCTTGAGGAATCATGCCCAGCTCGGGGGTGGCAGCATGGCTGAGAGATTGATGAGCAAGCTGGCCTATGGTTGGGTGGAACGTTGCAGCGACGTAGCTGGTTGCGAGCAAGTTCTTAACCGAAAGATAAGTGCTACTGTTACTTCACCTCTGCAATTTATATACTGTATTATGTGAAATGATGAACATGCTCAATGCTGGAAATGTGTTTGTGTTGCTTCCGCTGTATGATTGAAGAGTTTTACATCTGTGTATGATTGTAAGTTTTAAATTCAGCATTTGATCACTGTAAATGTTCATAGGGCGGTTTTCCCAGTCCGTCTTTGATGTGTTGGTCGCATCCTCTTCGCCGTTCTGAGGGATGGGGACGTGACAGTACCGTGGATGAATTTAGGCAACCAGTTGGTATGTATATGTTCTGGAAACAGGAATGGATATTTATGTTTCACATGTACGTCGTAAAAAAAATTCTCATATGTGTTCCCGGAAGGAGTTCGACGAATGCATTCTGGAAGAACTACAAACCAAATTGGGAAGACATGTCCTCCTCAGGGAAGAGAGTCTTCACCAAAGAGCTGTAATGGGAAGTTTGGGGATGATATTGTTGAATAATTTAATGCTAATTCTCCTGAGAATACAAACAAGAGGAAAATTTATATGACAAATGACATGGGAAAGGAAGAAAAACAAGCCGTTGTGTGTCCAAATGATATCAAGTCTGCATCTCTATCTGTATCTGATGTTAGCATAGGTCTGGCTTGGCATCTCAAGAAATTTTTACTGAAGAGGTTGATCTGTCAAACTCACCTACTGGATATGTTGTTTAAGCTAAACCTGTGGAGGTCGGAGAGAAGGAAAGCAAAGGTTGTGTCAAGAATGACGACCAATTAGAGAAAATATTTTTCAGTCTGAAAGAATGGGTAGAGGACGTTGGTTCTAGTAAAGGATTACAAAACAATTGTTTATTAAGAGGTGGAAAATGTCAAAATGGCTCGGAATAATTGGAGGTCTAATTTCAGAAACCCATGCTTCATATCCTTTGAACGTTTATCTGTTGTTTAATTTTGTTATTATATTATACAACTGTTATAATTTTGATCATCTACATTGTTTTGGAGTTGAAGCACAGACATTGTAGGAATAACTTAATATATGATTGATCTACTTTTCATTATTACGCTGCATAGAACATTAGAGGCAGATTTTCAGTTGATTCTTGTTGACTACTCTCGATAATGCCTTATTTTAACTGGTATTTTTCACATTTTCATGTTTTAACAATCTACTAACTTGACTGGCCGGGCATGTTTTCCATCTCACTTTGTTGTTATTGGATATGTATACACATTTGGCTTGTTGCTGATTAAGTCCTCTATAAATGTGCAAATGATCTTGCAGTCTCATGTTGGAGTAAAATCAGAAATTGTACAAAAGCCAGTTTTAAGGCAAGTTTCAAGACCACACTTTCTGTTTAGGTTGAAATATGTTATTTACTGTTGATGGATAATACTTCCTAAGCATTATTGTACAATTGCTGCAGAGTAAGTTTGGCTTCAACATCATGAAGATTTTGGTAAAATTCCTTCTATGTGCCATTCAATCAGAACTTATGTTGCTCTGTTTAGAAGATTTACCTTCATGTTCAGTGAAATTGTCTCTGACTTCATTATTTCAGTCATTGGATTGGAATATCTTGATGTAGGATTTTCCTTGAACAAACATGTAAGTGATTATTTGGTATTATGTTTGTGCTAGGAACATAAATAATTACAAGATTAAATTTTAAAGTATAATTGCTTGATCCCGGAGAAGGTTGATACATTTAGGCAACTAAGAGATAGGTGGAGTATGGTTTCTTCATGTACCGCAAATCTTTCAAACCTAGAATTGATTTCTGCTTTTCCTTGAGGTGGTTTTATGTTACTAGGTAACATATTATTGAACGTTGAGGGGTCAAAAAACTTTGTACAAACTTTAATGTAATATGATTGAGGGTATGTAAACTTTTCCTTTTTGTATGTTATATGTTCATTAAATCATTTATGGTAGTTGTCTTTCACTTCAACTTTTCATTTATACTCTTTTCCATGTTAATATGACTATTTTGACTTATGGATGTGTTGAAGCTGCAACTGTTTTCCCAATTTTTTGAAATTTTGGACCCTCCTCTTAATTTTTATCTTCCCCAGAATCATTTGGATCCATGAAATCTGTTTTTGTTTTCCCTCTGCTACAAGTTTGGATTGTTTTGAGGTCAATTGTTATCATGCTTTTTGGAAAATTGCTTATGTCTGAAACTGCTTTGAGTTGTGGAATTTGAAGATTGGATTTAAAATGTTGCCCTTTGATCTGCGATTTCTTTCTCTAATATTGGAAGTCTATTTCTTGTTTTCGCCGCTGTTTCGAAGGTGAAAAAAACTTTTTCGTCGCTGCCCGGCCAAAAGTTTGTTGAAACTTAACATTTTAGTTGGTTGTTCTGAAGTCATTTAACCATGCATCGGAGCCATTTTTTCCTACGGGGCTGCCGTTGCGGAAGCTGAACGATGATTTTTCTGACGGATAGCTTTGACTGTTCCGATGCTGTGATGTTATTATTTCGACTTGCTTTGAACTGTCGGAGGTTGGTTGAAGTTTGATTTGAGGGTTTTTTTATCTTTATGAAGCTACTGTTTTGGAGATGAGGCAAGATTTCTAAACCGCTGTACAACCTTAATATTTTTCGAGCGCTTAACGTTTTCACGATTTTTCTGTGCCATATCGGAAGGTTTTATGTTTTTGATTGAGGGTGGTAGTCTGATTACTTTCCACCATTATGGATTCGATGTGTTGTTGCGGTTTTCGCTGATATGTTTATTTGCCATGGAGCCCGTAGTATTTTCATCTTCCACCATTGCGGCTATGCAATGCGCTAACCTCCGGACGTTTAAGTCGTTCCGTTCGCTGACTAGGAGTTTCCGCCCAATGCTTTGGCATTTAGTCTTTTCGATGCCGATAGACTTAATGTCCTGCGGAACTCGCTGTCCGTCTGAAACCCGCCGTTGTGGCTATGAGTAAGACTATCCTACCAATGTTTTAATGGTTCAAGCTGCTGATAAGGTTTTTTCTGCCGTTTCATGAGTTTTTAACCCTTCTATGGGTGGCGGTGGTTTCTGATTCTTATTAAGGTTTTCGCGACGAGAGCGCAGTATAGGGCCTCATTTTGATGATCGGTTTTATTGTTAGTGTAGTTAATTTTATTGAAAAGATGCAGTACTAATTAATGATGAATTTTTGTTTCAACTGCAGACGGACTCAGAAGATTCTTCAGATTATTGCTACGAGAAGACATAGCTGAAGGATAAAGCTGAGGAAAGTTGGCTGAAAAGTGATAAGCACAGTTTGTTCTAAAATCAACGGGATCTAAAAAAGGACAAATAAAAGACAAGGCAGGATCGATGGCAACAAAATCCCAGGCTTAGAAAGGGTCCATTAGTTACTGACCTGATCCCATTTTATGAAGTACTCATAAGTTTAAATCCAAAATGTAACGCATTATATGAATCATGAGCACTCACAAACTGACAAAATTGTGAGATTAAAACGGTCAGGGGAGCCAGAAGGTCAGGGGGCGGGGCAACCCAAAGGTTTTGTTGTTTTTGTATAAAGATAGGAAAGTTAGAGGGAATAGGGGCTTTTTTCACTGGAGAAACTTGTGAACCACTTGTTGTAAGAGGAACTACTTTGTTTTACAATAATAAAATTACAATTTTTCCTGTTGGAGAAGGTGTCGTGTGGAATGTTCGAATGTGATAAAT
Organism: Pseudotsuga menziesii; assembly: GCA_001517045.1. Taxonomy (NCBI): domain Eukaryota; kingdom Viridiplantae; phylum Streptophyta; class Pinopsida; order Pinales; family Pinaceae; genus Pseudotsuga; species Pseudotsuga menziesii. Next base: position 92,947 of record LPNX010646210.1, on the reverse strand, counting down.
GAACAATGTTGAAGGGGAACTATTTCGTTTTCAACTGTGTTTCATTAACTGTGAGAGCATTCTAACTTTATGAACCTATGTTCTTATCTGAATGTTCTCTGGTTTATTCTGTGATAATTTCCACTATGAGTAGTGGATGTTTTAACTGTTGATGGGCTATCTTGTCGTGTATATCTTTATTCATGTTTACATGTTTTGATTCTAATAACAGCTAGTTGTGATTTGTATTAATATTTGAACAATATTACATTACTCATGAATTAATATCTTGCTCCCTAGGGACAACTTAGTTAGTATTGTTTTCCTAGTTGTGTGCGATTTAGATGTGAGAGAGTCTAATATGAGAGGTAAGAACCTGCGCATCACATTGTGACCACTCCTTGCATTCTTTATCAATCTGCATCTTATATAGGCACTTGCATATCATACTTAAAGTCTAAAAATACAAAAATATATATGGTGGACCGGGCCGCAACCGGTAAAACCTTTTATTTTTGTTACTTGACCTACGGTGGCTGGACCGCAAACTAGACAGATTCCCTACACCAAACAATCATGGGCTAGTTGAGAACGTTGACTAGGGAGAATCCCTTGCTGTTGTTTCCTATGAATTTTCAGGCCTCAACAGTTTTCTGGCGCTAGAAGGAGGGCCGCCAGTGCATGGCTGGTTGAGGAAACCCGTTTTCTCGAGATTATTCCACCGATGACAGTTCATAAAGCTTTTTGTTTCGCAATCCAATTCCTAAAGAGAAAGGTAAAGAGCATTTGTATTCTGTGGACAACGAATTTGTTAATGATTTGAGAAGACACACTAGGGCATATGTGAAGAAGATTGGGGGATTACCGATTATCCCTGACTTTCCCAGAAGAGAATATAAGAAGAAAGACCGTCCCATCTTGGAAGATTCAATGTTGGTTGGAGATTTGGAAGAACTTGTAGAAACAGCCTTACAGAAAGTTGTACAGCCTTTGAATCAAGTTGGCCCAAATACACCTTACTGTTCACCTGTTCATACTCCTATTCATTCACCAACTCACTCTCCACCCAGACTCATGGCAGGCGTAAACGCAAATCCACCCCAACCCACCAAATCCACCACCTGCTTGGAAAGCCAGATCACCTTTAAACCTAACACCTCCGTTGCACGACTTACCTCAAGCTTTTGACAAGATGCTGCCTAAGTTTGATCCAAATGAGAAGATGTTAGTTGATGACCATTTGCAAAGTTTCTATTTGGAAATAGAGGGATTAAGGGCTAGGGAATATGAGGATGTATTTTGTAGACTTTTCCCACACACCCTTAAAGGAGCAGTAGCATCATGGTACTTTGGTTTTCCTGCAAACTCTATCCCAGATTGGGATACCTTTGAAAGGATTTTTAGAAGTAAGTACGCAACCCAAAAAAACTCATGCAACTCTCATGAAAGGACTATGCGCCTTAAATAAAGAAAGAAAAGAGAAGGTGCATAGTTTTACCCAAAGATTCACAGCCTATCTTAAGAATTTTTCTGAAGCTGACAAACCCTAGGATAAAGTCCTGATTGAATATTATACCTCAGCTCTAGGACCTGAGTTGGCCATGTTTTCCAAAATGAAGGCCAAGCCTATGCTATCAGAGACTTATGAGGAAGCAGAGTGAGTAGAGTCTGAAAGGGAAAGTATCGAAGATTATCCTAAATGGTTAGGAGAAAAAAATGTCGGAAGGAAGGCTTTGTTATTTACTAAGCCTAAAGAGGAGCAATCACCAGATTTTGAAGGAATGGCAAAGATGATGCAGAAGCTCTCTAACAGAATCATAGAGTTGGAAAAGGAAAAGGAAGCCCAAAATTTCTATAAGCCATATTACAAGAGAAGATAAGATAACAATCAATCCCAACCCCGTCCACATAGCCCTGCATCTATGAAATTAACGGAGGTAGGAATGGATAACTTTTGCTCTTTCCACCAACAACCCCATTCTGAAAAGAATTGTCCTCAATGGATAAATTCAATGACGTTGGTCATGAATCAGTTGTTGGATTCTAAATTAACTGAAGACAACGATGAAGAAGGGAAAGACAACAATAAATCAACAGAAAAACAGGAGGATGAGGCCATGGTTTTATGGGATTGTGTATCGTTGTTTGATGCCGGTGAAGAAAAGGATCTAAGACACGAGGACATCCTGGAAACAAATGTAACGACGAGAAGCCATGGATTGATTAAGGAAAACAGTCTTATGCTCCCGAAGATTAAGAAACTTCAAAAGAATGTTATGAAATTTCAAAACAACTTCTCAACTAATAAAACTCTGGAATTCACCATCACTAGTCAAAGTCCTAGACAGATCAACATGCCTACTAAGCCCAATGAAGAAAAAATAAATAATGTTAGACTGAATCTCATGGAACATAAGATGGATTATGACATTGTGGAGGATATCAAAAAGGTAAGGGAAAACATCTCATTATTTGAAATGTGCAATGTGCCGCAGCAGAAAGAAAAGCTATTGAAAGCACTTGAAATATCAGAGGAGAGGCTGCCCACTGACAATCAGCCCCAAGAAGAAGAAATTGGTGAAGCAAGTATGGGAGGTAAGCCTAAAAGAAAGAATCCACCTTTTCTTCTTACTTTTGAAATTTTCAACCACAACATGCATAACTTCCTAGTAGACTCGGGAGCATAAGTCAATGTCATGCTGCTGTCAGTCTGCAAAAAAATAAATGGACAACCTAAACCATCTACCTAGAGGGTCATTCAGTTGGATAGAATGAATGTGAAGGTAATTGGGGAAATGGAGGATGTTCTCGTTCGCTTATATTCAAATGATAAGGTGTGTCAATTCATTGATATTGTGGTGGCTGACATACCAGAAGCTTATGGACTCGTTCTAAGCAGAGATTGGTCGGCAAAGATGAATGCATATTTTGCCTCAGATTGGTCACATCTGTGGCTACCATATAAAAGAAGCCCAAATCAAATTAAAGTTTTGAGGGAGCCCCACATGAAACACAATGTTACTCAATTTGAAGGTAAAAATGAACCAGTGGATTCTGTTTTGGGAAATTACCTTATTGAGCTAGAACCGGGAAACTATCAAGCGAAAGAAGCCAGCAGTACATTTGATGCTCAACCTGATCTCCTTTGGTTTTCATAGGCTGATGAAATCGATTGTAAAATAGTAGACTTAGCTGTAGATGTAGATGTTAATTCTCGCACAGTAGCTGTTAGTGATTTTTGGACACTTTTATTTGATGGTTCTAGAACTTTAGAGGGTTCAAGAGTCGTCTATGTCCTGATTGACCCTGTGAAAAACAAACATTTTCTTTCATGTAGGTTAGAGTTTGAATGTACCAATTACACAGCTGAATATGAAGCATTAGTTCAAGGATTAAGGAAAGCAATTGAATTAAAGGAAAAAAATCTGAGAGTGTTTGGAGATTCTAAAATAATTGTAAAACAAATTCGAAATCAAATACATTGCATTTCTCCTCATTTAAAAGCTTATCAAAATGAAGTATGGGATTTGCTTAAATGTTTTAGTGCATTTAACATTGTATCGATTCCCAGACTTAAGAATGCAGCAACTGACTTGTTGGCCACCTCAGCTGCGAGGCTCGTGCCCTCTAATAATCAGTGCTCTATTGAATTGCTTTTTAGGCCTTCAGTTCTAGATATGATTACCAATCTACAAGTGTTCGATGATGATCAGCAGATTATAGAATGCTTGACAAATGACGAGACCTTGAAAAGGGCGATTATTGATGATGAAGAACATCAAGCTGAGCTAAAATTCAATAATTTTATTCCTAAAGGAGTCAGGACTTTAGAACGGATGTTTGATTTAAACGAGAAATTTAGAAGGCCAGCAAATGTGAAGACTCATAGCTCATCTCTACAGTTCGAGTTGATTAATTTGGGGACTGAGATGAAGCCTAAATATGTGAATCTAGGAAAATGCTGCTCTCCAGGTGAAAAGGATAAGTTTATCATTATTTTCAAGCAATACAAAGATGTTTTTTCCTAGACGTATGAAGATCTGAGGACATATGACACCAATATTATCCAGCATGTTATCCCCATCAGATCTGGAATCAAACCTTATCAGCAACCTCTAAGGAAAATGCATCCAAAATTAGAACCTTTAATCCAGAGTGAAGTTAAGAAACTACTGGATGCTAGAATTATCTTCAAGGTTAGACACTCGGAATGGGTTTCAAATTTGGTACCGGTAAGGAAGAAATCCAGAGAAATCAGGTTATGTGTGGATTTTAGAAACTTAAACCACGCTTCAAATAAAGAAAATTATCCCGTTCCACCCATGGAGCAGATATTGCAAATGGTTTCAGGTTCTGAACTTTTCTCTTTATTAGATGGATTCTCAGGCTACAATCAAGTATTAGTAGCCGAAGAAGACAGACTAAAAATGACATTCAATACCAGGTGGGGAACTTTTGCTTACAGAAGAATGCCCTTCGGACTCATAAACGCTGGAGTTACTTTCTAGAGTGCTGTGGACATAGATTTCCATGGTCTGATTGGCTGCAGTGCTATAGTATACCTTGATGACATCACAATTTTCTCAAAGAAAAGAGAGGAACATGCATTTCATCTAAAGCAGATTTTTGAACGCTGCCAAAAATATGGTATCTCACTAAACCCGAAGAAGTGCATGTTTGCTGTTACAGAAGGTAAGTTGTTGGGTCACATGGTTTCTAAGAAGGGGATCTCCATAGACCCAGAAAGGATCAAAGCCATTGAATAGATTCCCTTACCCCATAATAAAAGAGGCATGCAATCATTTATGGGGACAATAAATTTTGTGCGAAGATTTGTGCCAGATTTCGCTCAAATTGTCAAACCTTTGCAGCTAATGGTAAAGCAAAGTGTACAATTCAAATGGATTGATATAGAGAAGAATGCATTCAATAAAATAAAGACAGCTGTCGCGCACGCACCCTCCCTCAAAAGTCCATATTTTGAGAAATATTTTATTATGTACACTTTCGCATATGATGATTCACTAGCAGCTGTGCTTACCCAGAAGGAAGATGGGGGAGATGAGTTCCCCATATCATTTATGAGCACTGGTCTGCAAGGGGCCAAATTGAATTACCCAGTTGTGGATAAACAATCTTACATAGTGTTCAAAGTGGTGAAACAATTCAAACCATATATACTTAAGAACTAGACAAAGGTAATAGTTCCACACCCAGTTGTGAGGTCTCTTTTCGTACAAAAGGAGTTAGGGGAAAGAAGAGGTAACTAGGTAACAACTCTACAGGAGTATGACCTCGAATTCAAGCCAGCCTCCATAGTTAAAGGGCAAGGATTGTGCAAACTAATGACTGAAAGTAAAGACAATGAAGAACATGACTGGGAAGACGAAGCTGAGTTACATTTGATGGATGTATGTCCTCTTTTCACAGCTCTGGAGTCCTGGTATCGAGACCTTGTGCATTACCTTTAGGCAGGATTGTTACCAGAACATTGGAATTCTAAGCAAAGAAGAGCACTAAGTCTTAAATCATCCTCATATCAGATTGTTGAAGGAATATTATTCAGAAAAATTATGATTGAGTTTTCTTAGATGATTAGAGAAAGAAGATGCGAAGAAGGTAATGATAGACTTACATGATGGGCATGCTGAAGGACATTTCTCCAGAGATACTACAGCTCATAAAATTCTCAGAGCCAGATACTATTGGCCGACACTGTTCAAAGATGCACACGCTCATGTCAGAAAATGTGACATTTGTCAAAGGTGTGGTGGAAGACAAGTTAAAGCAGCAGGACCGTTAAATCCTGTGATGATAACAGAACCTTTTGAGCAGTGGGGGATGGATATCATTGGGGAGATAAAACCAAATTCTTCCTTGCAACACAAGTATATTGTGATAGCAACCGATTACTTTACTTGTTGGGTCGAAGCCATTTCGTTGCGTAAAGTAAATGAAGATGCGTTCATGGACTTCTTGCAAGATCATATTATGACCAGCTTTGGAGTTCCAATTTCTTTAGTTTTCGATAATGCTACTTACTTTTCCTTGATTAGATTAACTGCATTTGCTCATGAGAAATGAATTAAGTTGCACTACTCTGCCAATTACTATCCATAGGAAAATGGTTTGGCTGAATCTACAAACAAGAATCTGATTAGGATTTAAAAAAAGACGGTGATAGAAAATCAGAGGAGTTGGCACTTAGCATTACCAAATGCTCTTTTGGCTGATAGGGTCACCCCCAAGACTTCGTTAGGTGTGTCCCCGTATACCCTTGTTTATGGAAAAGAGGCCATTCTACCCCCCAATATCATGCTACCCTCTTCCATAATAGCTCAGGAATCCAAAAAGATCAGATAATGAAGTTTTGTAGGTAAGGATACATAATATTTTGAAGGTAGAGGAGTCTAGATCTAAGGCCAAAGAACGTTTTAAACAACAATAGGAGGTAGTAAAGAGATGGTTTGATAAACACAAAGCTGGAACAAAAGAATTTGAGGTGGGAGATTTGGTGCTCAAGTGGGACCAGCCCCATGATGAGAAAGGAAAACACATGAAATTTCAACAGTTATGGGTAGGTCTTTTCCAGATTACGGCAAAGCTTGGCCCCTCAACCTATAAGTTGCAGGATCTACAGGGGTGGGAAGAGAACTTACCAGTAAATGGTTTAGTTCTCAAACCTTATTTTTCCTGAGTTTTGTTTTTGTTCTTTTATCTTGTACATAAATAATTTGATTTGGCTGTTTATTTTGATTTATTTTATTTATGTTTTGTTTTAGTTTAGATTTTGATTCATTTCAATAAAAATGAGGAAAACTTTTGGTTGCATGGAGAGCATCAGAATTCTGGAGTGATTAAAGTCCTTGAGTGTATGATTGTGTACTATTGTTTTATCTGAAAGAATTTCTTCTAGTTTAGCATTTTTCTCGAATGGCTATGAACACATTGAAGTCCTACTTAATCCTTGTAAAATAAACCAGGATCAAAAGGTTTGGAATACTATTTTGAGGCTCCATCCATATCACATTTAAAAATGTCCTAGGGGGTGGCAGCAAAAGGCCCATGGAAAGGAAGCATGGTAAACATTATATTATGTATAAATGATCCCATGCCAGGAATTGAATGTCAAAAGGCAAATAAGAGTCAAAAGCTCCTATGAAAGCAATATGTATCGAAACAAAGTACTGAACCATATAAGTACTAAATTGCCAAAATTTCTTCTCCGTCTGTGAGCTGAAAGTTAAATACATCTCTCACACAAAAGGACATTATGGATAGAGGAGCCTAAATAAAAATTTAGAAAGAAAGGCATGCAGGAGGACTCATATCAAAAGGACCAAAGTCCAAAATCACAAAAGTGCAAAATGGCATGGGAATGAGGAACAAATGAATATTTCTGTTTACCATATGTTACAATCCTGTGGTGCCCAAGCTGGTAGCTACCTGAAGACAGAGGTAATAAATGAAACTCATCTTCCTGGCCTCGAAAGAGTCACCTTGACTTGGAAATATTGGTTTCCATTCTCCTAAATTGGACTATCATCAATGATTAAAAGTACATATATTTTCCATTTGGGAAATCCAGACATCTAGAAGAATTCAACATGTTCTTTTTATTGTTAAACAGTCTGATACTTAAGGAATAAATTGTCCAGAGATCTAGGTTCACCAGGTAGTCGCCAATTGTTGCAGCTGCAACTGTTTTCCCAAATTTTTGAAATTTTGGACCCTCCTCTTAATTTTCATCTTGCCTAGAATTGTTTGGATCCATGAAATCTGTTTTTGTTTTCCCTCTACTACAAGTTTGGTTTGTTTTGAGGTCAACTATTTTCGTGCTTTTCGGAAAATTGCTTATGTCTGAAGCTGCTTTGAGTTGTGGAATTTGAAGATTGGATTTAAAATGTTGCCCTTCGATCCGTGATTTCTTTCTCTGATATCAGAAGTCTATTTCTTGTTTTCGCCGTCGTTTTGTAGGTGAAACAAACTTTTTCGTCGCTTCCCGGCAGAAAGTCTATTGGAACTTAACATTTTAGGTGGTTGTTCGGAAGTCATTTAACCACACATCGAAAGCTGAACGATGATTTTTCTGATGGATAGCTTTGACTGTTTCGATGCTGTGATGTTATTATTTCGACTTGCTTTGTGCTGTTGGAGGTTGGTTGAAGTTTGAGTCGGGGGTTTTTTGATCTTTATGAAGCCGTTGTTTTGGAGATGAGGCAAGCTTTTTAGACCACTGTACAACCTTAATATTTTTCGAGCGCTTAACATTTTCATGATTTTTTTGTGCCATACCGGAAGGTTTTATGTTTTTGATCAAGGGTGGTAGTATGATTAATTTCCGCCATTATGGCTCCTGAGCGAACTAAAATGTAATTACTCCACTCACCGATCTGTTGTTGTGGTTTTTGCTGATATGTTTATTTTCCATGGAGCTCGTAGTCTTTTCATCTTTCGCCATTGCAGCTGCGCAATGTGCTAACCTCCCGACGTTTAAGTCATTCCATTCACCGACTAGGAGTTTCCGCCCAATGCTTTGGCATTTAGTATTTTCAACGCCGATAGACTTAATGTCTTGTGTGTTGATGTATTTGTAACTTCAGAATGTATTCATCTATGTATCTTATGTATTGTAACGCGATGTTTATTCCGGGATGTTTCTATTATGTATTTGAGTCATGTTGTCTTACCCCGATGTTCCGATTGGGAGGATCAATAATGTAAACAGGCTATGTCAAGTCATTGTTAAAAGTCCCCACAGTTTAGGGACACTAGGGTTATTAGACACTCATAGAGATGTCGGCTCTAGTAAGTAATTGTTAAGTAAGGCTGACATGATTGAGTGCACTTCAAGTGAACGAAAGAATATAAATAGAGAGTGAGTCTCTCTATTTATCATATACATCATTCACTCACTCAAGTGTGGCGCATTAGTGAGGAAGGAAATACACTGGGCTAGACAAGAAGAAGGCTTTTACTATTTTGGTGCTGATTCTATCTCTGAGGAAGTTGTGAGGTTTTCTCCTTTATGGTTTCCCTGAGGAAAACTCTTTGTGTCTCTTGTCTCTTGTTATGTGCTTATGTTTTATTGCTGTACTTGTTATTCTCTCAGTAAAGATCCTAACATAATGCTAGCTTAATGTTGAAAAACTAACATGGTATCAGAGCTAACCTGAGAAGAAGACACTGTGCAGCTACGGGAACTAGGGATTCCTAGTTTGTGGACCTTCCTTCACAAATTTTCAGCAAAAGTAAGGTGGAACAACTCTCCTCCTTAGGGCGCATCTTTCTGTCGAAATAGAATCCAATTCTGAGGTTTTTCAGTTTTGGACCTGTCACTAGGGTCGGAAATTAGGGATTTTTACAAAAGAGGAATTTTTCAGTGAGCCCAGGCCTAGATTGATCTCCTCCCCAAAATCGAAATTAGGGACAAATTTCAAGGAAATTGGGTGGACAGAACTCCGAAAAAGCAAAACTCTAATTTGCTCCTGAACCAGCCCTGCAGGATTTAAGCTCAAGTTTCAGATCCGACATCTTGAACCTTTTAAGATCTAAAATATTTTGTATTTCCATTTGAGGTTCTCATTTAAATATGTCTCATCATACCAATCTTGATGAAAAGCTTGAGGGAGATGAAAACTTCCGAGCTTGGAAGTATAAGATCTCCCTGGTCCTGGAAGAGAATGAATTAGACTCCTACATTCATGAGGAGGTTCCAGTTCTAGAGGGAGATGAGGAAAAGGCATTACAAAAGAAGAACATGGTTATGGAAAAGAGGATCATTGTTGATTCTATTAAGGATCACCTTATCCCACAGGTGTCCTCTCTCAAGACACCTAAAGCTATGTTTGATGCCCTAACCAAATTGTTTGAAGGAAAGAACATCAATCAGAAGATGACCCTGAGAAACCAATTGAATAATGTGAAGATTCAGAATGAAGAAACTATCCAGTCTTACTTCACAAGAGTCTCTCAAATCAAAGAGCAATTAGAAGTTGTTGATGAAGAAGTGGAAAATGCAAAGATTGTGATGACTACTTTGAATGGCCTCCCTAGGTCATGGGATGCTTTCATTCAAGGAATCAGTGCTAGAAAGAAGTTAGTCAAGTTCAGCAGACTATGGGAAGAATGTTCTCAAGAAGAAGATTGAATAGCAGCCCGAGAAGAGAATATGCGAAGTGAATATCAAGCCCTCACAGTTCACTCCAAGAAGGGAAGAAGAAATCCTCATTACTCCAAAGGTAAGAGCTCTCATTCTAAAAAGGATCTATCTAGATTGAGATGTTATACATGTGATGAAAGAGGACAATTTGAAAAATACTGTCCTAAGAACAAGATTCACTCTCATAATAAGAAGGGGTACAAAAGAAGACATCATGCTCATGCTACAGAGGATGATGAACCATCCAAGAAGAGATCTAGATATGAAAGTGAAGATTCTTCAAGCGAGGATGGATATGTTCTAATCTCTGCTCTCACAGGTAACATTACTCATGGTAGTGATGATTGGATTATAGACAGTGGGGCTTCCAAACATATGACGGGATTCAAGGAATCCTTTATAATACTATCAGAACATGAATCACCTCACAAGGTGAAGCTAGGAGATGACTACCAATATCCAATAAAAGGTAGTGGGGAATCTTCATACAAGCTAGACTCTGGTAAGTCTCTAACAATGAAATAAGTATTGTTTGTGCCAGGACTCAAGAAGAACCTTCTATCCATTTCAACATTGGATGCAAAAGGAATGCGGGTTGCATTCATAGATGGTCAAGTCATCATGTGGCCAAAAGGAAAGACTATCGATGATGCGGTAGTGATTGGAGAACAAGAAGGAGGCTTGTACAAATTGAAGGGCCGTCTAGAACAAGCCTTGATCCATGAAATAGTAGAGCCAAATGAACTTTGGCATAGAAGGCTTGCACATGTGCATTACAGAGCACTACTTATTGCAAGCAAAGCTGTTGAAGGTCTCCCAGAATTTCAAGCCAAACATGATGGTGTCTGCAAAGGATGTACGAAAGGAAAGAATACAAAGAAGACATTTCCCAGCAGCGAAAGCAAAGCCAAAGGTATACTAGAAATCATCCACTCCGATGTATGCGGTCCTATGTCATCAAACTCACTAAGCAGGTATGCATACTATGTTTTTTTTTATTGATAATTTTTCTAGAAAGACATGGATTTACTTTATGAAGAACAAAGATGAAGTATTCAGCAAGTTCAAGGAATTCAAAGCCTTGATCGAAAACCATACTAAATAGAATATCAAGACCATTCGATCAGATAATGGTGGAGAATTCACTTTGAATGAATTCAAAGAGCTATGCAAAGAATCGGGGATTAAGAGGGAGTTGTCCACTCCTTATAATCCACAACAAAATGGGATTGCAGAACGGAAGAATAGAACTATCATGGAAGCTGCAAGAGCAATGCTTCATGATCAAGATCTACCTATGCATCTTTGGGCGGAAGCTGCTAGAACAGCGGTGTATGTACAGAACCGTACTCCACATAGAGTACTCAAGAACAAGACTCCTGAAGAAGTCTTCTACGGAAAGAAACCAGAAGTCAACCATCTCAGAATATTCGGCTGTCTAGTATACATACACATTCCAAAAGAGAAGAGAACAAAATTAGATCCTTAAAAAAAGAAGGGTATATTTGTGGGATACTCTGAAAGCTCGAAGGCTTACAGAATCTATTTCCCAGGATACAAGAATATTGACATCAGCAGGGATGTGACATTTGATGAAGATACAACTTACAACAAATCCACAAAGAGATCTGCTGAAGAATCTGAAGAAGCAGAAGCAGAAGCACCCAGAATTCATGATACAATCATGAATGAAGAAGCTCAAGAAGAAGATCGAGAGTTCGAAGAACCACAAAGACCTGTAGATCCACCTCTGGAGAAGAATCCTCATAAGAGGAAACCTGCTTGGGTACATGAACTTATCCAAGGTGTGGAAAGATATGGGGCTCAAGAAGAGAATCATAGAGAAAGAAAGAGAACCAGATCAAATTCTAGGTATGTTTCCTTACTATGTGATTTCATTGATAAAGAACCTTCCCCATAGAAAGAATGGAAGGATGCTATGATCGAAGAGTACCAATCGATCATGAAGAATGATGTTTGGGATGTTGTCCCAAGACTAGACGAGAAGTCTATTGTAACTTCCAAATGGATCTACAAGATCAAGCATGATGTAGATGGTAGCATTGAAAAGTATAAGGCAAGATTTGTAGCTCGAGGATTCTCTCAGAAAGAGGGATTAGACTATGAAGAGACCTTTGCACCTGTAGCTAGATACACTTCCATCAGATCAGTGCTTGCTCTGGCTGCAGTGATGAAATGGAAGATACACTAGATGGATGTCAAGACTGCTTTATTGAATGATATAGTGGAAGAGGAAGTATATGTAGAACAGCCACTTGGTTTTGAGACACATGACAAAGAGTCTCATGTATGCATATTGAAGAAAGCCCTGTACGGTTTGAAACAGTCACCCAGGACCTGGTATGGCAGAATTGACAGCTTTCTATCCAGTTTGAAATTTACCAAGAGTAAAGTAGATTCCAACCTTTACTACAAGGTTGAAGATGGCAACCCAGTGATGCTCCTACTGTATGTATATGATCTATTTGTGACAGGTATAGATGGGTTTATTGCTGATACGAAGAGAAAGCTTGCTGCTGAGTTCGAAATGAAGGACTTGGGGATGATGCATTACTTTCTAGGTATGGAGGTGTGGCAGAGTACAGATGGAATCTTCCTTGGACAAGGGAAGTATGCAATAGAGATCCTGAAGAGGTTTGGGATGGTGGACTGCAAAGCTATGGCCACACCTATGGCATCAAACCTGAAGCTATTGAGTGATGATTCATCAGAGTTGGTTGATGCTACGATGTATTGTTAGATGATTGGGTCATTGATGTACTTGACGAACACGAGACCAGTCATTTGCTTTGCTGTGAACACCTTAAGCCAGTACTTGACAGATCCGATAAGTGTTCACTTGACTGCTGCAAAGCATATTGTGAGGTACCTGAAGGGTACAGTTGATTATGGGCTCAAGTACGATGCGAATCAAAAGATTAACCTAGAGGGTTATGTTGATTCAGATTGGGTACGCAGTGCCATCGACAGGAAGAGTACTTCAGGATGTTGCTTCAGTATGGGATCAGGTGTGATCTCTTGGTTTAGCAGGAAGCAATCCTGTGTGGCACTGAGTACAGCTGAAGCAGAGTATGTCGTAGCTTGTTCAGCTAGTTGTGAGGCAGTATGGTTGCGGAAGCTACTGTCTAATATATTTGATCTCCAGTTGGATGCTGCTTGTATACATTGTGACAACCAGAGTTGGGTGAAGTTGTCAAAGAATCCAGTGTTCCATGACAAGTCAAAGCATATCAAGATCAAGTATCACTATATCAGGGATATGGTGCAGAGAGGAGCAATGAAGCTCTAGTATGTTGCGATGGAGGAATATATAGCTGATGTATTGATGAAGCCATTGGCTAGGCTGAAGTTCGAGTACTTCAGGGAGAAGCTTGGTGTTCTCCAGATCGAGGTTCCCTCCAAGAGAAAGTGATGAGACCCATAGCCATTCCTTCATGGTGAGAGGATTGGTTCCTTCCATGACTGATATGAGTGCTAAGATCCATAGCCATTCTGACGAGCAGGTCATATATAAGGGATGAGCCATTCTGTCATGGTGAGAGGATTGGTTCCTTCCATGATAGATGTGAGTGCTAAGCCATTCTGATATGACTGTAGGATTGATTCCTACATGATCATATATAAGGGCTATTGCCATTCTTGGAATGGAGCTGCCTGGTGAGGTACCAGGAAAACTCGGTTTATGATTGAGGGCCATTCTGATATGATCGTGAGATTTGTTCTCACATGATCAGATATGAGTGCATGGCCATTCTGATGTGACAGAGGGATGGGTTCCCACTTGATTAGATGTAAGGGCTGAAGCCATTCTATCATGGCTAAAGGATTAGGTTCCTCCCATGTCAGATATGAGTGCTAAGCCATTCTGACTTAGTGTCAGATATAAGGGCTACCACCATTCTTTGAATGGAGCTACCGGGTGAGGTACCAGGGATCCTCAGTCTAGGACTAAGAGCCTTTCTTATGTGACTGAGGGATGTGTTCCCACATACTCAGATGTAAGTGCAGTGGCCCTTCCATAGATGATAGTAGTTTGAGTTCCTATCATGCTAGTGGTTGTAAGTGCTGAGCCATTTCACAGATGATAGTAGTTTGAGTTCCTATCATGCTGGTGACTATAAGTGCTGTGCCTTTTCACAAATGGTAGTAGTTTGAGTTCGTACCATGCTAGTGATTTTAAGTGCTGAGCCTTTCCACATATGGTAGTAGTTTGAGTTCGTACCATGCTGGTGGATGTGAGTGCTATGCCTTTCCACATATGATAGTAGTTTGGGTTCCTATCATGCTGGTGGTTGTAAGTGCTGAGCCATTTCACAGATGATAGTAGTTTGAATTCCTATCATGCTAGTGAATGTGAGTGCTGGGCCTTTCTGATATGATTATAGGATTGGTTCCTACATGATCAGATGTGAGTGCTGGGCATGCCTTTCTGACGAGTAGGTCAGATGTAAGTGCTGGATGAAAGACCTACATGGAGGCTAGGCCTACAACCAGCATGAAAAAGGGCTGGCTCTGTAGAACTTCCTATGACGAGAAGAATCATGAGATAGCACCAGCGATGATCCAGATCTAGTGATGATAGCCAGTGATGATCCAGATCGAGTGATGATCCAGATCCAGTGATGATAGCCAGTGATGATCCAGATCTAGTGATGATCCAGATCCAGTGATGATAGCCAGTTTGATCCAGATCCAGTGATGATAGCCAATGATGATCTAGATCGAGTGATGATCCAGATCTAGTGATGATGTCCCATGATGATCCAGATCGAGAGATGATCCAGATTCGATGATGAAGATGACTTGAAGACTTAGAAGACTCTAGATGCAGATGACAAGATGATCCAGTTGATACAGAGAAGAAGACCAGTGTTGAAAACTGTGTCGAAAGAATACCTTCCTAGTTAAGAGGGAGTGTTGATGTATTTGTAACTTCAGAATGTATTCATCTATGTATCTTATGTATTGTAACCAAATGTTTATTCTGGGATTTTATATTATGTATATGAGTCATGTTGTCTTACCCCGATGTTCCGATCGGGAGGATCAATAATGTAAACAAGCTATGTCAAGTCATTGTTAAAATTCCCCATAGTTTAGGGGCATTAGGGTTATTAGACACTCATAGAGATGTCGGCTCTAGTAAGTAATTGTTAAGTAAGGCCGACATGATTGAGTGCACTTCAACTGAATGAAAGAATATAAATAGAGAGTGAGTCTCTCTATTTATCATATACATCATTCACTCACGTAAGTGTGGCGCATTAGTGAGGAAGGAAATACACTAGGCTAGGCAAGAAGAAGGCTTTTACTGTTTTGGTGATGATTCTATCTCTGAGGAAGTTACGGGGTTTTCTCCTTTATGGTTTCCTCGAGGAAAACTCTTTGTGTCTCTTGTCTCTTGTGATGTGCTTATGTTTTATTACTGTATTTGTTATTCTCTCAGTAAATATCCTAACATAATGCTAGCTTAATGTTGAAAAACTAACATTGCGGAACTCATTGTCCATGTGAAACCTGCCGTTGTGGCTATCAGTAAGACTATCCTGCCAATATTTTAATGGTTCAAGCCACCAATAAGGTTTTTCCTGCCGTTTCATGAGTTTTTAACCCTTCTATGGGCGGCGGTGGTTTCTGATTCTTGTTAAGGTTTTCGCGACGAGAGTGCAGTACAAGGCCTCATTTTGATGATCAATTTTATTGTTAGTGTGGTTTAAGTTTATTGAAAAGATGCAGTCCTAATTAATGATGAATTTTTGTTTTAACTACAGACGGACTTAGAAGATTCTTCAAATTACTGCTACGAGAAGACATAGCTGAAGGATAAAGCTGAGGAAAGTTAGCTAGAAAGTGATAAGCAAAGTTTGTTCTGAAATCAATGGGATCTAAAAAAGGACAAATAAAAGACAAGGCAGAATTGATGGCAACAGAAGCCCAAGCTTGGAAAGGGTCCGTCAGTTACCGAGCTGATCCCATTTTATGAAGTACTCATAAGTTTAAATCCAAAATGTAACGCATTATATGAATCATGAGCACTCACAAATTGACAAAACTATGAGATTAAAATGGTCGGGGGAGCCGGAAGGTCAGGGGGCGAGGCAACCCAAAGGTTTTTTTGTTTTTGTATAAAGATAGGAAAGTTAGAGGGAATAAGGGCTTTTTTCGCTCGAGAAACTTGTGAACCACTTGTTGTAAGAGGAACTACTTCATTTTACAATAATAAAATTACAGTTTTGCCTGTTGGAGAAGGTGCCGTGTGGAATGTTCGAATGTGATAAATGAACAATGTTGAAGGGGAACTATTTCGTTTTCAACTGTGTTTCATTAACTGTGAGAGCGTTCTAACTTTCTGAACCTATGTTCTTATCTAAATGTTCTCTGGTTTATTCTATGATAATTTCTACTATGAGTAATGGAGGTTTTAACTGTTGATGGGCTATCTTGTCATGTATATCTTTATTCATGTTTACATGTTTTGATTCTAATAATACCTATCTGTGATTTGTCTTAATATGTGAATAGTATTACATTACACATGAATTAATATCTTGGTCCCTAGGGACAACTTAGTTAGTATTGTTTTCCTAGTTGTGTGCGATTTAGATGTGAGAGAGTCTAAGATGAGAGGTAAGAACCTGCGCATCACATTGTGACCACTCCTTGCATTCTTTATCAATCTGCATCTGAGATAGGAACTTGCGTATCATACTTAAAGTCGAAAAATACAAAAATATATACAGTGGACCGGGCTGCAACCGGTAAAACCTTTTATTTTTGTTACTTGACCTACGGTGGCCGGACCGCAAACCGGACGGATTCCCTACACCAAACAGTAATGGGCTAGTTGGGAACGTTGACTGGGGTGAATCCCTTGCTGTTGTTGTCTACGAATTTCCAGGGCTCAACAGGATGTCTTCTAGAACAACAAGCAACCTTAATGAGAAAAACTGCAAAACTAAAACATATAGCAACAACACTCTTGTTATTCAGTTTATGATAGAAAAGTGTTTCAAAATATTCTTTGCAAGGGAGAATATACATTTCAAGTCTTTACGACAGCATCAGAGCCTTACATGTTTTCTTATTCCTTTTCATCACTACTCCCATAGGGTTATCTGTAACCTTATCTATAGTCTTCCATTGGTGTTAGACCAACGTTTTGTTTGAGCAACCAGCAAACTTTCCTTAATAGACAAGGCTCTCTAGACAACTTATGAAAATTTGTTCTTACCTCATTCAAAGCTAAGTTTTAGACTTGTTTCTTTCACATTGCCCAATCAGAAAGCAGTTTAGAATCAACTTAGCATTTTCCCACTACCTAATTAATAATCAACATACAACCCCCCATACTTGTTGGATTCCTATACTATTATTAGAAGCTGATTTTGAAAGACACCAAACTATAGAGAACTCTGCTCTATTTCAAAACTGAAATCAATATGTGCTTATACATAGCAAATCATGTTACATGAAAAAAACCAACAGAAGTGTATATCAGACTCTTCTATATCCATTGCTAAGATATGATAAAGCAATATAGCTACTGCTATAATAGGTGAAACTTGAATGAAAACGTGTTTGGTGTTTGAAACAATTCCCCCTGTAGATCTTGTGAACATTTGCTTGGTCTTCATTTTCTTGCTTGCCACAGTTTCAACATTCTAAAAATGGTGGTTTTTTCTTTCTATATTTTGCTAGTCACTCCCAGAGACACTCCCAAAGATGCTTTTCCGATGGATGTGTCATGCACATTGCACTGGTCAACCTTAAATATGGATAAAATTCATAACATTGGATGTCACAGGAAACTAAAAGTTCTTTTTTACATTGCATTGCAATCTTGGTGCACCTTGGTCACATAGAGAGTTCATCCCTGTCCTTGCTACATCGCTTTGGAGTTGCACCATGGTAACATAGAGTTTTGTACCTTTTCCCTATTGTAATAAAGTAATGCTCAAAGTTCATTACCAAGTTTGTCAATGAATTAAAAGTTTGTCGATGAACCAAGTATGACTATTTAGCAAGGCCAAAGTTTTGTCCCTTTGTCCCCACATTAATAAAGTAACGCTCAAAGGTGGTCACAAAGTTTGTCAATGAATTGCACATTTTTCGATGAACTGAGTGACAATTTAGCAAGGTTAAGTTAGCATAGGTGAGCGTAGAGGAAAGTGAAATAGCAAGTAAACATTGTTGAAAAGAAGGAATTCCATTGTGTAATTATTGTCTACACACTACATTTTCCTAAGATAGACAATGTCTATACGAACAAATCAAGGATATTTTTTTATTAGCACTATGATTGTGAGAATTTTATTAATTCCTTGAGGTATATCCATTATTTATTTATTTATTTATTTTCAACTAGTAATCGGTAATTGTGTCTGGCCTTGTATTTGTGTGAAATGGATTGATTTTGTGTATTAGAATTTATATTACTCGAGGGTATTGAATGATGAAGATTATTTACTCCTTTTAAAGAGTATAATGATATGATTTCTACAACTTATTTTAATAACAATTTTGTTTAGTTAATTGAGGGAATTTTGTTAAGTTAAAGGAAGGCTCATTGAATTCCAACTTATTAAAGCGTAATATTTTTCGACTGCTTATTTCAATTAAAAAATTTCCTTTATTTATAGGCCCGTTATGTTATTTGAGAGAAGGTAGGGTTGTACAAATTTATAATCTTTACTCCATAAAGATGAAGAGATAAATTATGGATATATTCTTTTATCATATCTTTATTCTTCACAAAGATGAAGAGATCAAGGAGATAAATTAGAGATGAGGATTTTATGAGATATTATAAAACTTTTGTGAGTGTTATGAAGTTGATTTTATATCTTTGTATCATATCTCTAATTTGTAAACATTGTTATTGTTTTATTGGGACTACATGTATTCTCTTACATAAAAAAATGTCTTGTATCATGTCTTTATACTTCACAAAGATGGAGAGATACTTCACAAGGATGAAAAGATAAATGATATAAAATGAAAGGATGAATGCGAAAAATATTTGAAGTCAAACCTTATGTACTCCATTACATGACCCCAATGTTATCATGTACTATGTAATCCATTACATGACAATTTCATCATGTACTATGAATATGAGAGAATACAATTATAAGAGAACACAGGAGATGTTTGATGTGAGAGCCAATGCAAGTCAATACAATGTAAAAAGTACTGTCATTTTTATGGCACATTTTGTGTATGAATGTATTTATAACGAATCCTTATATTTTGATCAATGGTATTCGAACCACATGAACTTTTAGCAATAATTTGTCGGTTTCACGTAGAAGTAAATTAGAAGACAGGTTGAACTTTATGGGGCAAGGTGTGATTGATTTTTTCATGATTGAAACAAAGCTTTCGATGGATGTCTTGATTCTAATACATGCAATATGGTTGATGTTAATAATGATTTTGTGTCTTTTTTTCATAGAAAGAAAAATATGAGTTTTTTATTAATTTAAAAAATTGATGTATCGGTGTATAGAGATTAACATAGACCTTGATTTTATCCTTGTAAGCATGTATCACATTACTATGGACTGAATTCCTGGTTTTAACACTGAAATTACTATGGACTGAATTCCTTGTTAACACTGACACTAAAAGGTGCAGGAAGCACTAATGCATACACCAAAAAATAACTAGTGGGGAGGCTTCTCAAGTGTCGATGAGCTTTCTATACTAGCGAAGGACAGCTTCGTTGCTAGTATAGCAAGTTCGTTAGATTTTATTTTAAAAACATTTGCCTACCGTCACAATAACGATGCCCACTTCATCGCTAAACCAATGACCATTTAATTGCAACAAGTTTGGTTTTTTTAATTTACCTATCATTGCTATAGAGATGAACACTTCGTCACTACACCAACGAAAGGTTATCACTAAACCAATGAAGAGTTCATCACGAAAATCTATTTTTTTTTTTAATTCCCCTCTCCTTGCTTGAGCAACAATGACTTCGTCGCTACACCAATGCAAGGTCATCTCTAAACCAACAAAGTGTTCATCACAAAAATTTATTATTTTTTTAAATATTTGTGTCATCTCTACAACGATGAACACTTTGTCGCTACACCAATGACGATCCGTCGCCAAACCAATGAAAGCAAGGTTACAAGAACTTTTCTCATTTTTAATAACATTGTCTTTCGTCGCTATAGCGACATCCAGTCAATCCTTCGTTGGTAAAATTTGGTCGCAATAGTGATGAACTAGCATCGCAATAGCGATGGAACTCCGTCACAATAGAATTCATTTTTTTGTTTCAATTTTGACACGTTCCAATCGTCGCAATTGTGACAAAATGTGGAAACTATTGCTATAGAGATTGAAATGTTCCCATGAAATGAAGGGGTCATTTTCATTGCTAAAGAAACGCACAAGTGTTGCAATAGCAACTAAAGTCCATGGGAAAAATGTCCACATGTACTAGTGAAGTATTATTATATGTCATCACACCAAAAAAATCTCTTTTTTATTTCAATATATCAAATAACACAAAAAAATTGATAATTCAAAAAACAAGTTTGAGTCAGGATTGTTACCTATCTCTCCATATGTAGATCCTGGTGGGATGGGAATATCAAGGTCTCCATAGAAGTCTATCCCCTCATAGGGGTAGTCATCTATGGTAATGATTTTCCTGCGCCACTAGAGAAAGAATTATGTTGGGTAGGGGTTGGACACTCACCCCCCTCCTTGTCTCCTCATAACATTGGCCCAGCACAGCTGAGCTAGATCCCGAGCACTGTGAGGGATAATATCAACTCTTAGGCTTAGCCCTAGCACAGAATCAAAGAATAAAGCACTCAAGATGCTTCCAAAGCCAAAGTTTCTTACCCTTCCCATCTTGCAGTTTGTCAGCTGTTGTTTCATGTTGCTCAATAATGAGGTACTCCAATCATAAATGGTAGGTCGCATACACTCCACCACATAGAACATCAATGGCCTAGAATCATGGTGGAGGGATTCCAACCCCACAATCCTTCCAATTTCGTTGGGATTTGTCTCCCAACCGTTTCCGTATCTGGGAGGTAGTAAACCGCAATGTATTCCTCTATGGTGAGGTTGCATCTTATCCCATGAGCTTGTAGGTTCACTACTTCCCCTCTATAATATAGTCTTGTTATGAAATAGATTTCCTCAACCTCAAGGCTGAAGGGCATCTAGTCCAACTGGAATGTCTTTGTATCAGGATCCCAATAGTCTACCGGAATTTGGAGTAGTCTTGGTTTTTCCCTCAAGCTACCAAGACACCAGAATTTGTACAAACCGCAAGCCCTCAAAGCTTGTTGAGGAGTTAAATCAGCTTTCACATCCATGTCAACGTCTTCATGGTCATGTTCTCTCCACTCAAGAACCATCCTGCACATGAAATTCAAAGTTTCATTAGTTTTTGCCTTAAATAATGCCAAATGTGGCCCTATACGCGATTGTTTTCAAAATAGTTGTGTACATACAAGGGTATATAGTATTTTTCTATGTATGTCGAGCCCTATACACGAAAAATCAGCTAATTTTTGTGTGGGCCGAAAGCGCCTATTTTGGGATGGCATAAAATAAAAAATTGACCACTAAAAATCAAAATAAAAACATGAAAATGAATGAGAATGGCATGATAATCTACTTGATAGATACTGTGTGTGATTTCGTGGACCGAGCCTCCCAAAACCAACTTCTCAAGTTTTTGGTCCAAAAACACAGTGTGGGTAAATTTCCAAATGGTATGGTTAAAATGGGTTTTTACTATTTTATAGAAAAAAATTTGGAATTTTTACCCACTTTTCTATAGTTGGACCATTTTTTACCATTTTTGGACCATTTGGCCTAATATTGTGTTGTAGGGGCCTGATTTGAGCGCTTTTTGACTGATTCTTTGATCCGTTCGTGCTTATCATAGGTATAATGTCTAAACTGGCATATAGGTTAGGATTTCACATCTACTTGCATTTTGCATTGCCTTATGACCGTTTCATCTTAACCTTAGGTACGAACCCATTCCATGATATCACGGAACCTTCATGCTACTGTTAGAAGTGATATTATGTGAATGGTAGAGCCTTCCTATACATGGGTTTCCTAGTTAGATCATATTTTTCATTTGGTAGCCATGTTGAGATTTCTCCTTTAGGTTTTGGGAGTCCCTTGTAGTCTTTCCATGTCATTGAGGAAGAGCTTCATACTCCTCTTGAACTTTATGCTAACCGTTCCCCATAGGGACTGCCTTGTATATCAAGTTGTAAATGCATTTCCTGAGTTTTGCTTGCCTTATTGAGCTTTAGGCCGACAACCTGCTTCAGATTTATAAGCCATGTAGCCCAAGTCTATCTCGATTATAGCTAAGTAGAGCCTTTTTACATATCCTTTGCGGCTTGATCACCCTTCCCCCAAGTGTCCTTATCTTGCACATGCTTCCTTGCATTGAGCATAGGTATGTTCCACAGCTTGGAACTAGTTTTCTTTCCTACGGCACTCATATCCTCCTAACTATGTACAATAAATAACTTTTATTCTTTTTCAAGCTTTTCAACCTTTGAAAAATTCCAAAAAAATAAAAAAACATAAAAATCCGGACGGGAAATGATATTATCTTTCACAGTAGTTGATTCGTGTCGCCTTCAAATAGAGCACTGTATATCACATCTGTTGGTTGGTTTATTAGTTTGAATTTAGGAGTTGTACTCATTACTCTGAGTTTATCTCCACCGATTGGTTCAACTTTCAGTCCCTATGGAGCATCTGTCGATGCCTCCTGTTTCATAGAGATGTCCCAATTTTCATATGAAGTCCATGTTGCTTGCCTTCAGTCACCACTTTCCTTATGCTCTTGTTCGAAGGAAGTTGAAGCCTAAGTCAGCCATTCCTTAGTTATCTTGACTTTGCATGTCGGTCATTCCCGATATAGTTATTGGTCTGTGCACATCTTGTTTGAGTTCTTCCACATTATATAGCATTGTTGAGTACCTCGTGTTGGTTGATGGGGGGTGCCTTAATGCCCTCCTTCCACGGATTCCATTCCATCGACTTGAGATCATTTATTCTGGAATAGGAGTGTAAAGTCATTTGAGTTCATTGAGACTTACATTCATCAGTGGTATGTCCTCTCACCATCAAAATTTTTGGGAATACATCAATGTCCCTTGATCAATGGATTCTTTCAAGTGTTCAACCTCAACACATTTATTCACACTTGTTAGATTTCACTTTGTACCTTGATTCCCATTATCATTATCGGTGGGTGATCTCATGTCTATTAACGATATACATCAATAACCGGTAATCAGATGATGGACTACCATGTTCAACCTAGACATGTTTATTCACATGGTAGGACATGTACTCATAGCAGTTGATGTAGAAGACCTTCCAGCTTGGTGGCATTCCATAAATGCTACCTCCTTGATCGTGCCAGTAATCATGAGAAGTCATCTCTCATGATCATATTCCAGTGTATATCAGAAATCTTCATCCATTATGGAGATATTGATTCATTGTATATTGTACGTGGTGATGAACACACATGAAATTTTGCATATCATGCCTATTCATAGACATTGTAATTTTATGTATTCGAGACTGCTATATGTATTTGCAGTCACATGCAAATATTGATTATTGTATTGTAATGATGAGTGGCTGGTTCTTCCACCTGGGTATTCATTACTCCACTTTTGGGATGGATTATATAATGTATTTTTGTCATCATGTTACCCCTCTGACCTCACACATCAGGGGGCATCTGTTATAGCTGATTTTACCACACCAAGATCACACCCTTATGCGTTACTGAGAGAAATTCCTATGGCTTAGGGTACCACAACAGACAGCTTGACTCCAGAAATCAATCCTTTCCAATATGCAATAGAAATTAAATGTCTAACACTAAAGGATTAGACCTTGTACCTTATTTCAGACGGTTGAAGTAGATCCCTGTTGAGCTTTCCAACTTCAGCTTGAATTGATAGATTACTTCCTCAACAACAAGTAAACAATACAAGCATTCTATATATCATGGTGTTAGATCTATTCTAGCATATATAATCAATAATGTATAAGCATTTGACATAATCCCATGGATAAAATACTCATTCAAACACACATTACTGGACAGGAAAAGATATTTCTATTAATATAAATCAGAGATTACAATAGATAGAACCTCTGTCGACACATCTACGAATCGGAGAAATTGAATCCCCCACTTGGGCTTCCACCACTTTAATCCTCCATCTCTCGATAGCAAGCTCACAAGCAAAAGGAAAACTTGGGAAGAACACAAAAGTGCTCCAAGGGACAAAGGGATGCAGACTCAAGCATAAGTTTCGGCAACAATGGACTATAGTTTCTTTGCTCTCAATTCTCTCATACGCCTTCAATGTACCAAGGAGTTCCTTATATAGCTTTTCAAAGGGGTAATGAAAGGTTGAATCCAAGTGATCTCAAGGCATAGGGAAGGCCAAGAGTCAAGTGAGTCAGATCCATGTCAAGGAAAACTCCAAAAGGATTTGGATTTTGTACACATCCTGATGTACGCGGTTTTAGTGGTCAAACCCGCATATATACGCGATTATAGGTTTAAAAGTCACGTGTATCATTTTTCACATGTTTTTAGGGATGGTCAAGGAAACATCAAAGGACAAAAAATGGTCCAAGGGGTCTAAGGAGTCTACAGTGGGACAAGGGAAGGCCATACAAAGTGTGATTCACCTGGATTGGTGAAATTAGCTATAACAGATGCCCCCTAATGTGTGAGGTTAGAGGAGTCAAACGATGGCCGAAATACATTATAAGTCCATCCCAAAAGTGGAGTGATGAAGGATCACAAATGGAATACCGGCCACCTAATCAGCATAGTACAATAATACAACTCTGCACATAATGGAAAATACATATAGCAATCCCTGATACATAAGAGTACAATGGCCATGAATAGGCATGATACAAGATATCATATAAGTGGTCATCTCCACGTACAATATACATAGATTAGAATCTCCATGATGAAGATATACAAATGACCATGATCTCCATAATGGTTGAAGATATATAACATATCAATATCTCCATAGTGGCTGGAAATATCTGACATATACTGGAATCAAGTCACGAGAGCTGAAATCTCATGAACACTGGCATGATCAAGGAGGTAGCATATAAGAGATGCCACCAATCTAGAAAGTCTTCTACACAAACTACTACGAGTACATGTCCTACTATGCGAATAGAGGTGTCGAGGTCGAACATAGTAGTCCATCGTCTCATTACCAGTCATTAATGTATACCGTTAATAGACGTGAGATCACCCACCGATAATGAAAATGGGAATCAAGGTACTAGAGTGCAAACTAACAAGTGTGAATAAATGTGTTGAGGTCGAACACTTGAGAGGATCCATCGATCAGGGGACATTGATTTATTCCCAAAAGACTGTCGATGGAGAGAGAACCTACAATTGATGACTGCAAGTCTCAAGGCACTCAAAATGACTCTAGATTCCAATCCCATAATAAATGATTTGAAGTTGATGGGATGAAATTCACTGGAAGGAGGGCATTAAGGCATCCCCCATCATCCAACATGAAATACTCAGCAAAGCTGTATAATCTGGAAAGACTTGATCATAAGGTGCACGAACCAGTAACTGTACCGGGAATGGCCGACATGCAAAGTCAATATAACTGAGGAATGTCCGACTTAGGCTTCAACTTCCTTCAAACAAGAGAATAATGGTGTATGTTGACTGAATAAAAGCAGCATAGACTTGATATGCAAACTGGGACATCTCTGCGACACAGGAGGCATCGACAGAGGCTCCATAGGGACTCGAAGCTTAACCAGTCAGTGGAGATAAACTCAGATAAACAAGTACAGATCCTAAATTCAAACTATAAGCCAACCAATGGATGTGATATACAGTGCTTTGTTCGAAGGAGACATGACTCGACAACTTCCAAAGATAACATCTTTCCTTGTCCGGCTTTTTAGTTTTTTGATTTTTTTGGACTTTTTCAATTATTTAAAAAGCTTGAAAAAGAATAAAATGGATTTATAGTTACAAACTAGGAGGAGACGAGTGTCATACGGGAAAACAAACTAGTTCCATGTAGTGGAACATACCTATTCTCAATGCAAGGACACATGTGTAGGATATCGACAGTCGGAGGAAAATCCCCTCCCGGTAAAAAGGGAAACAAGCTGCGAAGGATATAAAAAATGGTTCTACATGGCTAGACATGAGACAAGATCGGGCTATATGGCTGAAATGCAATGTCAAGGGAGCCGACATAAAGCTCAATAAGGCAAGCAAAGCTTATGATAATGCATTCACAACTTAACATGAGGGAGTCTTGAGGGAAATAGGCCAGCGAAAGATCAAGAGGAGTATGAGGCTCTTGCAAAATGTCATGGCAATACTATACAATGGAATCCAACACCCTAAAGGATAAAATGTCAGCATGGGCACCAAATTCAAGTAAGGCGCTAACTAGGGTACCCATGTCAGGTGAATCTCTACCACTCATATCATGCCACTTCTAAAACAACAAGAAGGTTCTGTGACATAATAGAGTGGGTTCGTACCTAAGGTCATGATGAGATGGTATAAGGTCATGCAAAATGCACATGGTGATTAAACTTAACCTATATGCCAGTTTAGATATGATACCTGAGATCGGCACGAACGAGTCAATCCAACGGCTAAAACGGCACTAAAAGAGGTCCTCTACATCATGAATTATGTCAAAAACGGTCCAAAATGGTTAGAAAATGTCGAAACTATAGGAAAGGGGGTAAAAATTTTCAAATATTTGAAAATTTTCTATAAATAGTAAACAATTCAAAATATTATAAAACATTTGAAACTTTTACCCATTTGAGCTCAGATTTTCAACAGTGAATTCCAGGAGATCCAGCTGGAAAAATCCACTACCGTTTCTTCCAGGTATTTACCCATGCTCTTCTCTTCCATTTCAATGCATTTTTTTACCAAATTCCATGGTCAATTAAGCTTTCTAGGACAAACTAAAAAGGGCACTGTGGTCCACATGGAAATCAAGGGTTTTTCTATGTATAGGGATGGATATACGTGGAAAATGCCCCCAAAGCCACGTACATATGCTGTTGTTTTGAAAATAGTCGCATATGAGGCCGCGCATAAGGTTTTTTCAATGATCTAATGGGAAAATTTGCAATTTCTTGTGCAAGATGGTCCTAGAGTGGAGAGAGCGTGAACATGGTGAGGTAGAGGAAGCAGTAAGGGCTGATCTAATGGCTCAAGAAGCTCTAAGTGCATGCGGACTCTACAAGTTTTGGTGTCTTGGTGGTTTGAGGGCCAAATCAATACTATTACAGATGCTAGTGGATTACTGGGATCTAGAATATGAGTCCTTCTAGATAGATGGGATGTCCCTCACCATAGAGGTGGAGGACATATACTTCATTACTGGGATTTCTAGACGAGGGGAAGTGGTGAACCTTCATTCTCGTGGTGGGCTAGGAGGTGGCCTGACTATCGACGAGTACATTGCGGTGTACTACTATCCAGAACAGAGAAGGTGGGGAGTCAGGTCCCTACCAATGTTATATAGGTGCTGGGCCTAAAGGCCATACTATTGACATTGGGAGGGATAGCAGGCTTGGCATCACTCCACCAGGCCTCGTGGCCTCTAATGTTCTATGCAGTCGAGTGCATGAGACCCACGATTTATGACTGGAGCACTACACTACTGAGCAACATGAAACATCAGCTCAGTGAGTGTAAGGCAGGTAGAGTGTGGAACTTCAGGTTCAGTAGTATTTTGAGCATGTTTTTCTTCAAGTGCGTTCCAGGATTGAGCCCCAGAGTGGACGTTCCTCTTCATGGGGTTTGAGATCCGGCCCAATGGCGTTGGGCAGATGCGATGTGCAGACTAGGGGGTGGTAGGGTGGCCAACCCCTATCTAGCTGATTTCTTTCTATGGTGGCAACAATAGATAGTTGACAT
Organism: Pseudotsuga menziesii; assembly: GCA_001517045.1. Classification (NCBI taxonomy): domain Eukaryota; kingdom Viridiplantae; phylum Streptophyta; class Pinopsida; order Pinales; family Pinaceae; genus Pseudotsuga; species Pseudotsuga menziesii. The sequence continues at coordinate 64,781 of LPNX010646210.1, read as the reverse complement.
CGATGACTACCCCTATGCAGGGATAGATTTCCGAGGGGACCCAGACATGCCGCTGTTAAATTTTTCATATGCTTAGCTAAGACATCAGTATTTCATTTCATTTTCATGACAAAAGCATATAAACAGTATCACTGAAAGATAGACAAGCACAACCATAAAAAAGGAACACAAATATTTATCCTGGGAAAACCCTAAAGGGAAAAACCCAGCAAAAGCTTCCTCAATATAGATTCCCAAAAATATAAAAGATAAAACCAGCAAGGAGATCAAAGCCTGATCCTCCTCCTTCTCCAGCTACTTCTCTTCTCCACTAATGCGCTATACAAGTGAGAGTGTGTGTGTCCCAAATGAGGAGCACTACACATCTATTTATATTCATTCGTTCACTTAAGTTAACTCATTTGACATGTAGGCTCGAGTTAAATCATGTCGGCTCGAGTTACACATGTAGGCTCAAGTAACCACACTAGGGTGCTAATGACCCACCTTTACAATTAGAGGGGACTAACTCATGAATCTTATTAGATATTTTGATTAGGAGCATCGGGGTACAATTTAATACAAGTGGTTCTCCTGGTAGGACCATCGGGGACCACAAAAAGATACATATAGAATATTCTTTGAAGTTACAATATTTCAACACTCCCCCTTAACGAGAAGGGTATTCTATAGCAACATCAACAACAACAAGAGTAGAGATAGGGGACATCATCAACATCAGCAGGTAACACATCTATAAATCATTGGAAGCTTTTCAACATCATGTAGTCTTCATCTTCAACCATCAGCAACATCTTTAGTCTTTGATCAGCAACATCTTCAGTATTTTCATCTTTCAATTAGCAACGACATCTTCAGCACTTGAACCTTTCGATCAGCAAAATATTTAGCACTTTGACTGTTCGATCAGCAACAACATCTTCAGCATTTTGACCTTTTGATCAGCAACATCTTCAGCACTTTGAATTTTCGATCAGCAACAACATCTTCAGTATTTTGTCCTTTCGATCAGCAACATCTTCAGCATTTTGAATTTTTGATTAGCAACAACATCTTCAGCACCTTGACCTTTCGATCAGTAGCAACATCTTCAGTACTTTGATCTCTAGATCAGCAATATCATCATCAACACTTTTCCCTTTCGATCAACAGCAACATCATCATCATCACATTCTGATCTTTCAATCGGAAACATCATCATCATACTCTGATCTTTCGATCAGAAACATCATAATCATAGTGCGTCATCATCATACTCTGATCTTTTAGATCAGTACGTCATCATCATCATACTCAAATATTTCGATCAGTACGTCATCATCATCATACTCTGATCTTTCGATTTAGTACGGCATCATCATCATCATCAACAACCTGCAATCCACAACTCAAAGACAAAAAGTCTTTGGATCACTTTTGTACTTAAATTCCAGGGATGATACAATCCCACCACATTCTCGACAACCTAAGTTACCGGATTGATTATGGGAGAATCAGTCCCTATCAATTTAGGACTAAGTCCAAGGACGATGCAATCCTACCACATTCTCGATGACCGAAGTCACCGAATACAATTATGGGATAATCACTCCCTATCACTTTAGGACTTAAGTCCAAGGATGATGCAATCCTACCACATTCTTGATGACCGAAGTCACCGGATACAATTACGGGATAATCACTCCCTATCACTTTAGGACTTGAGTCCAAGGATGATGCAATCCTACCACATTCTCGACAACCGAAGTCATCGGATACAATTACAAGATAATCACTCCCTATCACTTTAGGACTTGAGTCCAAGGATGATGCAATCCTACCACATTCTCGACAACCTAAGTCACCGGATACAATTACGGGATAATCACTCCCTATCACTTTAGGACGATGTCCAAGGATGATGCAATCCTACCACATTCTCGAGGACCAAGGTCACCAGATCTATTATGGATAGATGTCCCAGGATGATACAATCCCTCTTCATTCTCGAATACCGAGGTCTTCGGATCACTTTAGGGAAAGTGCCCAGGGATGATACAATCCCACCACGTTCTTGAGGACCGAGGTCACCGGATCTATTGTGGACAGATTTCTTGGGATGATACAGTACCTCTTCATTCTCGAGGAGCGAGGTCTCTGGATCACTTTAGGGAAAATGCCCAGGGATGATACAATCCCACTACAACATCACTACTCCCCCTTTCGAGGAAGGTCTTTCTGAACAACACCAATCTTGTATCGAAAGTGTTCGAACTCTACTCGAGGCAGAGCCTTCATCAGTACATCATCATCCAAACCATCATCATCTACATCTTCAATATCTGAATATTGATCTATCACCATCTGTATTTCCAGTATGTGAATACTAAAAGCATCATCATCTATATCTTCAGTATAGAAATACTAAAATTATCATCATCTCTATATTTAGTATAGAAATACAGAATCACCATCATCTATATCTACAGTATGTAAATACTGAAATATCATCTATATCTTCAGTATGGGAATACTGAAATCATCATCATCTATATCTTCAATATGGGAATATTGAAACATCATCATCTCTATATTCAGTATAGAAATACTAAATCACCATCATCTGCATCTACAGTATCATTATCTTCATCTTATCTTGTATGTAGAAATACCGGATTTCTACGTGTTACGTGGAACACAGGGTTCTTTGTAATCACAATTGTGGTTATCACATAGAATCATTGTTGTGTCCATATTCAGGTCAAAGAGACCTGATATCAGCTTCTGAATCCATATGGCTTCACAACTTAGTAGATAAATCTGCTATGTATTCTGCTTCAACTGTGCTAAGAGAAACACTGGGTTGTTTCCTGCTAAACCATGAACTCATAGCAGACCTAAAACAAAAGCATATACCTGATGTGCTTTTCCTGTCTGAGATACTTCTAGCCCAATCTGCATCTGTGTAGCCATATAATCTATACTCATGGCTACCATCATAGTATAGACCAAATTCTATAGTCCCTTTCAGATATCTCATCACATGTTTTGCAGCTACTAGGTGAACCCGTCTTAGTTGAACAAGATATTGAATTAAGGTGTTCATATAAAAAAAAATGCCTTGTCTGGTATTTGTTAAGTACATCAATGACCCAATTATTTGTTTGTAGTGAGTCACATCCACTAACTCTAATGAGTCATCAGCTAACAGCTTCAGGTTGGAGTCCATGGGTGTGGCCATGAATTTGCATTTCAACATATTGAATCTCTTCAATATCTCTAGCACATACTTTCCCTAGTTGAGAAAGATTCCTTCTGAACTTTTCCATACTTCTAGACCTAGGAAATAATGCATTAACCCAAGGTCTTTCATCTCAAATTCTTCTACTATTTTCTTCTTGCTTTCCATGATCTGTTTCTCATTCCCTGTCAAGAATAATTCATCCACATATAGTAATAGAATGATAGGTACATCTTCTACAACCTTGTAGGAAAGGTTAGGATCGACTTTACTCTTGGCAAAGCCCATGCTCATCAGGAAACTATCTATTCTTCCATACCAAGCTCTGGGAGCTTGCTTCAGGCCATAGAGGGCCTTCTTCAACTTGCATACTTGATTCCTTCTGTCTTCAGCTTCAAATCCTTGTGACTATTCGATGTAAAAATCTTCCTCAATCATACCATTAAGCAAGGCTTGTATTTACTTCATCATGGAAGAAACTACCATGATAGTTTTGAAGGAAATGTACCTTACTTCCTGGAGTAAGTGTCTCTTCAGACTTAATTCCCTCTTTCTGATAGAAACCTCTAGCCACAACTCTTACCTTAATTCTATTAGCAACATATCTTATCTTGCAAATCCATTTGGAAGATAACACATTTATCATTATAGTATCACAACACCTTCTATGAGTTTGTCTTCTCAGGTCATCAACACATCCTAGTCTTCTGCATTCAACCTTGAAGGTTGGAACCCACTTTACTCTTGGTAAAGTCTCGATCCATCACAAAGCTATCCATCATGTCGTACCATGTCGAACTCAGATATAATTTTCTGTAGTCACTCCCCCTGAAGTGGAGTATCATCTTCCCTCTTCATTCTGTTCAGGTGGTTCTATGCTTGATATATACTAGTCAATAGAGTATGTCATGTCATAGTATATTCTTTCTGGGGAGAATCACAAACCTTCCTTTGTACACTTGTTCCATCATATCGTACACATCATTCCCCATGATCAACTCTTATTCTTTGATCATAGCATTCTTTTCTTCATCTTGAGTTATCTCTTGTACCCATGGTGGTCTTCATCCTTCAAGGTGGATCTACCACTCTCTGAATCTCTTTATTCCGTCATGGTATCTCTGACCCTGGGAGCTTTAGATTCATTTTTATTGGAGTGGATCTTGAATTTTCATCACTTGTTCTTCGGAACAAGTCTCATCCTTCTTTTCTTGTAGGAGGTTGTACATGACCTTTCCTACAATTCAAATGCATTAGTTGCATGGTTAGAACTATTTCATAAAACATATGCATAACGACAAATTCTTATGCATCATGCAACTGTTTAGTCAATACAACATTTATAAACTTTCTAGATTCCTTCCATCTCCACCATGACATTATTGAGATTGTGCACTAATCCAATATGTCAGCAAAGAGGTTTGATAAGTAGCAATGGAGAGTTGTATAGCACCATGAGCTACTTACCCATCACATGCATATCAGAAGTATACAGTCATTAATGCAAACAATCTATCATACATAACACATCAACTGAATATAATCAAATGTATAACAAAACAATATCATGAAATGACAATTGAATACTTATCTTTTATTTGTTTCATGGGTATACTCCTTCTTAAGTCTTCAGCTTCATCATATTCTTCATTCATGATAGCATCGTTTCTTATCCAAATTCTGAGGTGGATAAGCAGTTCTTCAAGAGTTGAGATCTTCGTATTCCTCATTGATTAAGGGATCTTCTTTGGAAGATGAGAGCTTGATCTTCAGAGACGAGCTTCTTCTTCTTCCCAAAGTCTGCTGAAAGTAACTACTTCCTTATGGAACACATTTCTTGAATGAATGAATTCCATGATCTTGAAAAGCCATTCAAGGTGACCATCACCACTTCTACATTCTTCACTTCTTCTTTCCCCACTTGAAGTTGTCCTTTGATTTGAGAGATCCTTATGACTGCATGGTCTCTGCATTCTGGATCTTCATATTCTTCAGCTGATTTCTTAAGGTCATATTTTGATCTTTGTTCTTCCCTTCAAATAGCTTGGTCAAGGAATCAAACCTCATCGATGTCTTTAGAAAAGACACTTGTAGTACAAGTTGATTCATAACTGAATCATCAATGATATTCTAGGATTTGACCAAGTTCTTCTTGAAAAAGGCTTCTAGCCTCACCTCCCTCTGAAACTGGAACCTCTATGCTCATGAAGGTTTCCAATCCATTTTCTTCAGAGAGATCATATCCTTCTAGGCTTGGAAGTTGTCAACTTCACCAAGCTTATCATCAAGCTGATGTCATAGATCACTTTGAAATGAGAACCTCAAATGAACATAGCAAAGGATTAGATCTTACTGATTTGAGGTGTCTGTCCTGGTTCCGGAGCTGGCTGATCTAGGGTTTGTCATAGAAACCCTAATTTCAAAAAATTGGAATCTTTCAGATCTGATTGGCTATATCTCTTCAAATGGATCTGTCCAATGTACTCCATTTCTGAAAACAGTGGAGGGAAGCTCTTGCAACAGGAAGCCCTAATTTTCCAATTTCTTTAGCAGAAATGCCTGTTACTGTTTCTGGGATATCTCCGAAATTTTTGCTCCTCGGTGTCTAACATTTTGTACTGAGGTAACCTCGCATGTACCTGATCCAACGCCGCAGGTTTCATCAGAATTTGTTTCACCATTTGGGATTTATGATCCTTTCCCAAGGTGACCTGTTACATGACTGTTCGGAACAACGAAGTTGTATGGCATTCCACGTGTCACTGGTTCATCTTCTGAGTCTGATATTTGGACCACCAAAATTAAAGTCCGTGCACTTTCTGGAACATCTTCAGGAATTCCATTTGGACCTCTGTATCCAAATATATTGCAATTCTCTCCAGGTGTCCTGTTTAGGGATGAATTCTGGAAGAGGCTGGAACCCTAACTTGGAGAGAACATATCTCCTGGAATACAACGAATATGAGGATGAATTTTGGAGATAGTGTTCATCAGGATTTGATATTTGGCCCCTGCAATTTTTAGCTCCTGATCCTTCTCCAATCTCAGAATATAGTGAATGTACCAAAACATAGCAGTTTTAGTATTTAGGGGTTTTCTAGCTCGGGGTCAAACTAGGGTTTGACTTTCACAGAGTTTCACCCAACCAAATTTCTTGATCCAGGTCTATAAAATTAGATTTTGATGAGGAGGAAAATCCTATGCTGGTCTCACTCAAAAATGCCTCTTCTGTAGAAATCCCTAAATTCCACATTGAAAACTGAAAATGCTCGGAATCGAATTCCGCTTCGACAGAAAGATGCACCCTTCAATGGAGAGTCATCCTAGCATACTTTTGCTGATGGATTGTGGAAAGAGACCCAAAAAGTAATAATCCATAGCTTCTGCAGCTGCACAATGTCTTCTTTTTAGGTTAGCTCTGATACCATGTTAAAATTTTCATATGCTTAGCTAAGACATCAGTATTTCATTTCATTTTCATGACAAAAGCATATAAACAGGATCACTGAAATATAGACAAGCACAACCATAAAAAAGGAACACAAATATTTATCCTGGGAAAACCCTAAAGGGAAAAACCCAGCAAAAGCTTCCTCAATATAGATTCCCAAAAAGATAAAAGATAAAACCAGCAAGGAGATCAAAGCCTGATCCTCCTCCTTCTCCAGCTACTTCTCTTCTCCACTAATGCACTATACAAGTGAGAGTGTGTGTGTCCCAAATGAGGAGCACTACACATCTATTTATATTCATCCGTTCACTTAAGTTAACTCAGTTGACATGTAGGCTCGAGTTAAATCATGTCGGCTCGAGTTACACATGTAGGCTCAAGTAACCACACTGGGGTGCTAATGACCCACCTTTACAATTAGAGGGGACTACCTCATGACTCTTATTAGATCTTCCGATTAGGAGCATTAGGGTACAATGTAATACAAGTGGTTCTCCATGTAGGACCATCGGGGACCACAAAAATATACATATAGAATATTCTTCGAAGTTACAATATTTCAGTAGCCGCTACCACCAAAATCGACATATGGCGATATAGGTAACGAATCTCGACCCTCTCTTTTTAAAATTTTTTGAGTTATTTAATTTTTTTTGTGTTTTTTGATTCTATGAAATCAAAAGACATATTTTTGCATCACAATACATAGTGACATCTACCATTTGTGTGCATATGTGGGACCACGGTATCCAGAAGGCTTCCCTCATCATAGACGGAGGGGGAGAGGAGATGACATCATGGGTGTGGATGCGGAGCGGACGCTCCATAGAATTCATACAAATTTTGTGAGACTGAGACATAGGGTTCCCATGGTGCAAGTCAAGGACTTTCCTAAGGCTATGCAACAGCAGGTGGTGGGTGTACCACGCACATGGGTGTGATTATTTCGACGGCTAGCTAGAGCCGTAGTGACCTTCCATGATCACAACCCTCCTCTTCCACAAGATTAGATACCTAGGAGTGTATACATTTTGTACTACCATGTATTATATGTTCGTGGCTCAAAAGACCCAATTTTGTATCATGACACTATGTATTACCACATTTTGGATGTTATATAAAATTTTTATGGTGATCGGTTTATTCATTTACAAGTGTAAAAATTGTGTTTGTGATTAATTTATTGTGAATGAAACAAATTCCAATCTAACACGTAGTTAGCATATGAGTCAACAACTTGATTATTATTTTTTGGAATATGTATATATGTTATATTGTCAAATTGTTGTTCTAATAATCTCACACGTAAGAATCTTCTTAATAACATCGGATCTCTAACATGGTACAAACCATTGAGATATGACACTACTAACTCTGAATCAAGACGTACCTCAAGAGAGAGAACGCCATGTGAAATGGCATCCCATAGAAGCTCAATAACGGCACTATATTCAGTAACATTGTTGGAAGATGGCCATAGACATACGCCTCCTGAAGACAGTACCAAACCCATAGGAGTGTAAATCACCCAAGTAGCAGAGGCTCAGTGTTGAGTGTGACAGCTCGCACCATCCACGAATCCTATGTAGGTGGAAGATTCCATTGACATCTACCAAAAGAAATAGAAACTAATCACAAACTCAATCACGATAAGAAAAAGACCTAACTATGAAAAACTATACAATAATATACAATAACCAGCCTTGGCTGAAAATCATGCATAGTACTTCTTGAGATAGAGCCCATTTCTAGGCTCCACCAAGGCCGTTCCTTCGTAATCCACTAACTCATAAGCTCTCTTCTCTAAGACACATTTGACCATGTAAGGACCATGCCACATGGGGTTAAAATTTCCTATGCCCAAGGGTTCTTTCGGTTGATCCCACAAAAGGACCAAGTCTCCCTCACTAAACCTCCTTGGATGGACAGACTTATCATACTGGACCTTTACGCGATGTTTATTGACCTCTAGAGCCACCAAGGCATGCCGACGCTACTCATCAAGTTGCTCAAGGTGGACCAAATGCTCCTCCAATGGTGAAGTGTTTGGTAAGAGTTCTACAGCTAGCTTCAAAGAAGGAATCTCGCATTCAACCGGCAATATTGACTTTACTCCATGTACGAGTTGATATGGAGAAAAACCTGTGGCAGTCTTAATAGCGGTTCTATATTCCCACAAAGCAGGATATACCATGATGTGCCAATTATTCTTGCTTTGTGCGATCGTTCATTGGAGAATGGATTTGAGTGATTTGTTCACTGCTTCTACATGTCCATTTGCTTGAGGGTAGTAAGAGGAGGAATGCTCTTGCTTATACCCTAAATTTGATGCCAACTCTTCCATCATACGATTCTAAAAGTGTGAGCCATGGTCAGTGACATGCTCTTTCGGAATTCCGAACCGAGTAATAATTTGGTTGAATTCAAAGTGGGTGGCTATCTCACTGTCGAATTTAACTGTAGGCATAGCCTCAGCCCATTTCGTGAAGTAATCAACAGCCACTATAATATGATGGTGCCCCCCAGCTGAAGCTGATTTGCAATCCATAAAATTGAGCCCCCACTTAGTGAAGGGACTGGAGGTGATAATGGGATGTAATGGGGCAGGTTTCAAGCACATATTACGTGCGAACACCTGGCAAGGGTGGCACCTCTTGACCGCATCTACACAATCCTTAAAGATCAACGGCTAGAAATAACTCGCTCTTAAGATATTTTGAGCTGTAGAAATCCTAGATAAATGACCACCACATGCCCCTCTGTGGAAATAATTCAGCACTACCTCAGCCTCTTCATGAGTTAAAAAATGTCGTAAAATGGAATCTACCCCACGGCAGTACAAATTGTTATCCACTATGAGGTAGTTCTTAGAGATGTGACATAACCATCGTCATTCATCTCACGAGAGGTGAGTAGGGGTCTTCAATGTTTGTAAATATATTATGATATCCCCATACCATGGGTCTAAAGTTGAGATTAAGAAGATGTGTTAATCGACAAACGTATCTTCAAAAACCAACTCCTCGCCCTTGCTCGAGAAATCTGATATAAGCTCTGGAAAAATTAAAGACTTCTTCGATTTTACCGAAAGAAATTTGAGATTGAATTCATGCAGAATGACAATCCATTTATTATATTTTCCCCCAATAATCCTTCGAGTGAGGTTGAATTGAAATGGATTGACATGGGCTGCAACCAAGGTCTAGCGAAGGAGAATATAATGTCTCAACCGTTGAACCGCATGTACAGTAGCTAAAGGAAGCTTCTCGACATGAGAGTAGCAAATCTCTACGTCAATAAGGTTCTAGCTCAGATAGTATTTGACATGCTCTTGGAGCTCCTCATCCTCTTGAACCAAAACCATACCAATCGTCTCTAAAGATGCAGCCACATAAAGTAGAAAATCATGGCTATAGTCCGGGGCACTAATCACCAGGGCCGATGCTAGGGCTCGCTTGAGTGCATCGAAGGACTCCTGGGCTTGCTCATCCCAACAAAATGGGGTGTCCTTCTTCAAGAGATGCATGAATCCTCTAGTCAAATTGGCAAAGTTGACAACAAATCTTCGTAATAAGTTTTCGATGCCTTGCAAATGCTGAAGATGACGAATATTACTCGGGGGAGACAACTGGAGTATTGCCTCAACCTTCAAAGGGTCGACTCTTATGCCCTCTTTAGAAACGATGAATCCTAACAAACGACCTGAATTCACACAAAAGATGCACTTATGAGGATTTAATCTAACCAAATAGTGCCGACATCTTTCGAATACCAATCTCAAGTGATAGGGATGACGCATTCTCATACGAGAATGAGCAGCAAGGTCATCCAAAAATACTTCGATAATTGACTTGAGATCGTGGAAGATCAAGGTCATTGCCCGCTGAATCATAGTTCCGACATTTTTAAGGCCGAAAGGCATTTTCCGATATGTAAAAGTTCCCCAAGGACAAATAAATGCAGTATTATGTTGGTCCTCAGGTTTAATTTGTATCTGATTATACCCGAAAAAGCCATCCATAAAGGAAAAAACCTCGCTACCCGCACACTCATCCAAAATCTGATCAATAAATGGTGTGGGGAAATTGTCCTTAGGATAGGCATGATTTAAATCATGGAAATCAGTACATATGCGGATCGATCCCTGCTTCTTATCCACCGGAACAGGGTTTGAAACCCACTCCATCAAGGGAACGGGATAGATAAAACCGGCGTTTAACAACTTTTCTATCTCTACCTTAATCACGGGTGCTTTCCTCAGATTCACCGCACACAACTGTTGTCGAACAGGCTTAGCGTTGGGGTAAGTCCTAATATCATGCTCGACAATATGAGGGTTGATACCTGGCATTTCGTTGTAAGACCAAGAAAAGATATCACAAAATTCTTTAAATATCTTGGTTCATTCTAGAATCTCAGCATGGGAGCATTCCACCCCAATATAGACATTCTCTATCCTGCCAAGATCACCAGAGATATTGATAGGAATCGTTGAAGATATGTTAGCCATGTTTCCATCAGCCATCTAACCAGGAGAGCTAAATGGAACCATAGGACTACCAACTCTCTCACTAAGAACTGCCCTAAATCCTCACACTCCAAGTGGTCAAGCTCAGGAAGAAAGTACGATCTATGATGGAGTTCCTCCCATGGTGGCTCAACTCTCGACATAGCCTCAACAATCGCTTCATCTGAAGGGAAAACTGTATCAAGGTAGTAGTGCATGTGAGAATACTATATTTCCCATGCCGACGGCACATAAGGGTCCTCCTCTTCCATCCGTGAAGAGGAAGGACTAGGCTCTGCAACACACTTGAGATTAACTTGATAATCTATCATAGTTGCAGGCAGCGGCACGTCCATCATGATGGGCTCACTCAGAGTACTTGATGTAGGAAGAATCCAAGGATCTTCCATATCACTCATGTGAAAAGACACCGATCTCATAGTTGTCGAAGCTTCACCAGAACTAGAACTTATCACAAGAATTGGTGCAGGACAACTAAAGCTTCCCATGAGGGATGGATACATGCCTGCACCCACACTCCCAGTTTTCGGCTGAGAGTGCTCAACAATTGGTATCGAATCTCCTGAAGATGTGGTAACAGACAGATTCTTGAATGTCATTTGATAAATCGTGACTATCTTCTCGTTATGTGGAAAGCATACAACACAAAATAGGGAAGAATCAACGGCTTGCATACTGTACATCCAATTCCTTCCTAGCAAGAGATTGTAGTCAAGGGGCGCATCAACCACCTCGACCTCTATCGCAACGGTCTTCCCTCCCAAATAGACTTTAAGGGGAGGATGCCATGCGGCCTAAACGATCTCCCATCGAATGTAGTTAACATGGTCGCTGATTTAGACAGCTCAAGGGAACCTAAATTCTTCCAACACGATAAAGACATCACAGAAGCAGTAACGCCTTCATCAATCACAGTGCGCTTGACGATCATATTAATACATTCTACGTGAATCAAAAGAGACACATAGTAAGGAAAGTGAGGCTGAAGTCTTGCGGTTTCAAATTTAATCACGGAGGAAGAATCATCATCGTTCACACCAAGGGTAGAAAGCAATGCCTTCCTTTGTGAAGGACAACTCTGAAGCACTTCCAATGCAGACATCGCACAAGGAGTGTAGCCCAAATCCTCGACAACTGAATAGTTCTGGATGGCTCAGGCATTAGGATTGTGCCCCAAATGCTTAAGGACTCCCTTAGGAATGCGAGGTGTAGCTTCAGGTTTATCCACAGGTTTCTCAATACGCAAAGGAGACCCTGGTGGTTCAGGCTCTTTTCTTGGGCTGGGTTGTGATGAACCATAATATTTCATATGGGTCACAACTTTCGCAGCACGGACCATGTTAATGTAACCATGACCACTACCCTCCGGCAAATCTTGATTAGCACCAAACTAGTCATGGGACTTTTAGTTCATATTTTGATTGTGTGGTAAAGGGTTAGTTAGCACAACTGGGCCCTATGCCAAAAACCTCAAAGCTTCATCAATACGAGGGAACAAGTAAGTGAGGTGATCGTCCTTACACAACTTGCAAGGGAACTTAATCTTACGTTTAGCTTGCTTGTCTCCCCCAGCATTACGGCCGTTCTTGTCATTATTATTAGCATTCTCATTCTTATTCCCACCCTTACGATTATTCTTACCCTTTTTTCTATTCCATCCGGGCTGTTGGTTACCCTTCTAGTTTGACGATTTGTAATGTCCTCTTCCAATTAGGCCTTGAGGCCCAAAACTGCTAACCTATGTGATTCCTGTGGGTTCGAGCGGTTACTGACAGCTAGGGAATCAACTGAGGACTGATGCCATCCATAGAAGATCTAGGGCATCATCATTTGGTCAAGAAGGGCCACCAGGGCCAAAGGCCACCTTCGTGCATGCCATCCAAGCATTATTTAATGATGCATGCACTCTTTAAGTCTCCATCCGCATGAATGCAAGTCAACGTCAAATTAGAAGATAAAGTGACCTAATTAGGTCAAAGATTAGGTTTTGCACAGTTGAACTTTATAAATAGAGGATAAAGCAAGAGGAGAATTCACTTTAGATTATGATTATTTTGGGAGCTCTTGGATAGCAGCATAGCGTGCAGCACAACAGTTGGGGTTGGAGACGGAGTCTTCAACTAACATGATTTCGGCAGTGAAACATCTGTCCTAGTCTTATTCAGGGTAAGCCATACTGGTTCACCACTTGTTCTTCATTCATTCATCAGTTATCTAGCATATGGTATAGATCGTTGCAGGGACACATGTGCAGCCGTAAAAGGGGGGTTTTCAGCCGGAAAGCCCTAATCAGCTGTGGGGCCTTCAGATCTTAGTTTCCTTCTGAAAATCAGGCACCATTCTCATCATCAGCATCATACTTCGGTACCCGGTGATTATCAGATCCATCTGTGCTCATCCGAAAGAGTTATCATCAGTTTCGGGATTCCAGGGGTGTGAGCAACCGTCTCTTAGAAGCAAGTCACTATCCTGCCTAGAGGACTCAGAAATCACTCTTGTATCAGGAATTCTCTCCAGCACAGAAAGGCTATCAGCCCTGCAAATCCGCAGCTCCATCAGACACCTCCTTCCCTTAGGGTGTCACCCTTTTATGACTGGGCGTCTTACTGCTGGGGGTTCACCGTAAGCAGAGGAGATCAGTTCATCTGCGATCCATCTCTCAGTGCCTGCATACTTTCTCCGGAGCAGTTCAGCCAGCTTATCAATGGTAAGTTTAAATTCTATCTCACAAACCATAACCCTAATTTTTCCTATAAAATAGGGATTTTTGCATGGCAGTTTGCATGCCCAGTTGTATTAGCCTTTTTGCTTAGAAATAGAAAATATCAAGATTTGGGATATTACAGTGGTATCAGAGCTGTTTTCTTGGCCAGCTGTGGGCTTAAGAGATGAAAAGTAGATGAATACAGAAGGAGATCCTTTTGTAGCCTATAGGAGGAGGAAGAGTAAATACACATAAGAATTTGAAGATATCCAACTAGAAGATACCAATTCAGACATGGAACAAACAGGTATACATTCAGATAGGGGAAAAGGGACCAGAGAAGAGGAGGATCGGATGGAGTTTCGCAGCTTGGTCTCTACATTGCAAGACTTATCCAAAGGACAAAAAGAAGTCCTCAATGCAATCAACAGACTATCAGCGAAACCGGAAACAGGTATCAACAGTACACCTCCCTCACCGGTAGATCGGGGATCTTCAAGCAACAGTGGAAAGATGGTGTACGCTAACATCCAGAACACTCCGCACATATACAACAGACCTATTATCAGGCCTACCATGCCTCACTTCTTGGCAGATACAGTAGGGGGCCCGGTCATGCAGGTAGAACCTAGTGAGCCTTTTGGGGCTTATTTGCAGGAGTACAGAGACTTAGGGGATGAGTTTCATGCTGCCATGTCTTTCTCAGATTTCTGCAACATGAAGAGTAGGAACAGGCCCAGGAACTTCAACAAGGGTTTCAATCACAACTATGAGCTGCAGAAGACCTTGGGCAGGTTAACCATCCCAAACTTTGATGGGACTCGCGGAGGATCAGCGAGAACATGGGTCCAAAAGTTGGATACCTATTTCCAACTCAACCCCATGATAGAGACAGATGCCATTAAGTTGGCTACACTTCACCTAGATGGAGAAGCTCACCTATGGTGGTACCATGGATTGGTGACATTGGGTCACAACACCATACATTCTTACGATGAGTTCACTCAGAAACTCATAGAGAGGTTTGACAAGAAAGATCCAAAGATCCATTTCAGGGAGTTGGCTCAACTCAAGCAGACTGGTAGTGCAGAAGCTTTCATTTCATAAGTTAAGAGGCTAGCCGTTATGTTAACAGATGTGTCGGAGAGCAGATTGACTATGTTATTCACTGAGGCCCTCATAGAGCCACTACGGGGATGGGTGAAAGCCTACAAACCCCTCACTCTGCAAGATGTTATTAGATGAGCAAGGGATCTTCAGGATTCAGTGCCCAAAAAAAAATTCCCTCTGAAAACCAATTTTCCTATTAGGGACAAGGACAGGAAACCTTTCCAGCAGGATGTGCCCAAGAAAACCTGGTTAGATGAGGACATTAGGAAATACTTGAAAAGGAAGAAGCTATGCTTCACCTGTTAGGAACCATGGGTACCAGGACACAGGTGTGCAGGGAAGGTGAAGGCTCACTACATTGAGGTGTATTCAGACAGTGATGAGGACGGCGATGAGCAGGAGGCCACAGAAGAGTATTCACACCAGGGTGATACACCAGAGGGAGTCATTGCTACATTATCTGGAGTACCAAGATTCCATACTCTCAGGGTCAGGGGAGTAGTACAAGGTCACAGAGTAGGAGTATTGATTGATGGGGGAGCCACCCACAATTTCATTGACTCCGCTTGGGTATCCAAGAGAGGTATTCAAACTGAGAAGTTTGAAGGATTCACTGTAGCAGTAGCCGGGAACTCCAGCATGGAGTACAACTACTGGATCCCAAAACTGAATGTTGCCTTAGGTAACTATCAGATGATAGAATCTTTCTATGTAGTGGATGTAGCAGATAATCATGTGGTATTGGGTGTTCAATGGCTTTATTCTATAGGGAAATACACTACAGACTACAGGGCAATAGAAATGGAGTTCCAGGGGCCAGATGGCAAAAGGGTAGTTTTGAGGGGCATGAACAATTATCCCCCAAAACCGGTCTCATCACAAAGAATGGAGGCAATGCTCCGATAGGATGATATAGAATGGGCTGCAGAATGCTTGGTCACCTTTAGGAAACCCCCAGAGACCAGCACACAGCACCCAAGTGACATTCAAGCCTTTCTACAGAAACACGAAAAGGTTTTTCGGGACCTTCCATCAGGTAGACCACTAGATCGAGGTTTTGAACACATCATCGAGCTAGAGGAGGGAACACAAGCAGTCATCACCACTCCTTACCGACATCCCAAAAGGTACAAGGATGAGATTGAGAAAACCATCAAAGAATTACTGGAGCTTGGATATATTCGGCCCAGTTCTCACCCTTTTGCATCCTCAGTAGTATGAAGGATGGTACACTTCGAATGTGCATCGATTATCGAGCACTTAACAAAAATACCATTAAGAACAGGTATCCAATTCCCAGAATTGACGAACTCATGGATGAGCTTCGGGGAGCTCAATACTTCTCCAATATTGATCTTCACTCGGGGTACCATTAGATCAGGGTAAGGGACCAGGACATCTCCAAAATAGCTTTCCGCTGTCATTATGGTCACTATGATTTTTTGGTCATGCCCTTCGGACTTACCAATGCCCCGACCACTTTCCAGTGATGCATGAACCACACCTTCAGAGCACAGCTACGTAAGTTTTTGCTTGTATTCTTTGATGACATCCTGATTTATAGAAAAACCTGGGAAGAACATCTGAAACACCTGGATGAAACATTGAGTATTTTAGAAGAGCATTCGCTATATGCAAAAATGTCCAAGTGTGAGTTTGGCATGAAGGAAATGTTGTACTTAGGACACGCAATCAATGTAGAAGGAGTACAGGTTGACATGGAGAAAATCCGAGCTATCAGAGATTGGCCTGCGCCAAAAATAGTTATAGAGTTGAGAGGGTTCCTAGGTCTGTGCACTTATTATTGTCGCTACGTTAAGGGATTCTCCCAATTTGCAGCACCCATCACAGATCTCACCAAGAAGAGGGCGTTCACTTGGACAGACTTAGCTCAGAAAAATTTCAAGGAGATGAAGGTTATTATGAGTTCTTGTCCAGTTCTAGCATTACTAGACTTCTCACAACCCTTTGTAGTAGAATGTGATGCCTCGGGGGAAGGGTTAGGAGCAGTGTTGATGCAGAATCATCACCCTATTGCATTTGAGAGCCGTAAACTGAAGAACTACGAGTGCCATTACTCCATATATGACAAAGAGATGCTAGCCATCTTGCATGCTCTCACAAAATTCAGACAATACCTGGTGGGAAATAAGTTCAAAATCAAAACCGATCATAATAGCCTCAAATATTTCCTGGAGTAGAAGGAATTGAATGAGCGACAGCAGAAATGGGTCAGCAAAGTACAAGCCTATGATTTTGAGATCGAGTATGTAAAAGGTAAGACTAATGTAGTAGCTGATGCATTATCCAGGTGTCCAGCCCCATTATCTCTCAGTAGTATATCCACGGATTGGAGGGCACTTCTCTTAGTGGAATACTCGAAAAATAAATTCGCTTGCGAATTATTGGATGGGAAAATTTAGTATGACAAGCACAAGATCGTGGATGAAATCATCTACTACAAAGACAGGATATACCTTGTTCCAGAATCCACATTGAGGAAAAAAATCATTTAGGCAGCCCACGATTCTCCTTTATCAGGGAATCAAGGGTTCTTAAAGACCTATAGGCAAATCAGAGAGAGGTTCTCATGGAAAGGCCTCAAGGGGGAGATTATGCAGCATGTCTGGGAATGTAGCATCTGTCAACAGAACAAGATTGAGAACACCCATCCAACAGGGTTACTCCAGCCACTACCGATTCCAGAACAGAAGTGGGAAAGCATCTCCATTGACTTTATTACAGGCTTGCCCAAGGTCCAAGGGCGAGATTGTTTATATGTAGTAGTTGACACACTGACCAAGTTCTCACATTTCTTCTCGATAACATCAGACTACTTGGAAGCTCAAGTAGCTGAGTTATTCTTCAGGGAGGTATTCAGGTTACACGGGTTACCTAAAACCATCGTTAATGATCAGGATAGCAGATTCACGGGTGCCTTCTGGCAGGAACTGTTTAGATTGGTGGGGACCGAACTGGCCACTAGTACAAGTTATCACCCCCAGAGTGACGGGAAAACAGAAATAGTCAACAAGTGGATCTAAGGATATCTAAGGAACTATGTAGCAGGGCAGCAGCGAACTTGGATCAAATGGCTACACCTAGGGGAGTATTGCTACAACACTACTTATCACCTGTCTATTAAGATGACTCCTTTTAAGGCATTATATGGTTACAAATCCTTGGACTATGCATATTTGGCATTTGGAGACAGTAGGGCTCCTAAGGCTAAGGATTGGATACAGGATAGTCAGGACATCCTGAAAATATTGAAGGAGAATTTACAAACATCCCAGAATCAATAGAAGATGTATGGCGACAAACACAGGATTTAGCGGAGCTTCAAGGTAGGGGATTTAGTGTACTTAAGGCTCCAGCCTTACAGACAGTCTTCACTTAAAAATAAAGGAGCAGAGAAGTTAAAACCCCGCTTCTATGGACCCTACAAAATAATCCAGAAAGTGGGAGAGGTGGCATATGAACTAGAACTTCCCCAGGAAAGCAAAATTCACAATGTGTTCCATGTATCTAGTCTGAAGAAGACCCTTGGGAAACACATTGCTCCATCCACCGAATTTCCCACTTTAGATGATGAAGGACTGCTGATATTGATTCCCGAGCGGATCATACAGACTAGAGAGAGGAAGCTCAGGAACAGAGTAATCAGGGAATACTTAGTTCAATGGAAAGAACTACTACTAGAGGATGCCACCTGGGAAGGTGCATAGGTATTGCAGCATCCCAGTTTGAAGTTGCTTGAGGACAAGCAATCTCGAGTGGGGAGGACTGTAATGTCCTCTTCCAATTAGGCCTTGAGGCCCAAAACCATTAACCTATGTGATTCCTATGGGTTCGAGCGGTTACTGACAGCTAGGGAATCAGCTGAGGACTGATGCCATCCATAGAAGATCTAGGGCATCATCATTTGGTCAAGAAGGGTCACCAAGGCCAAAGGCCACCTTCGTGCATGCCATCTAAGCATTATTTAATGATGCATGCACTCTTTAAGTCTCCATCTGCATGCATGCAATTCAATGTCAAATTAGAAGATAAAGTGACCTAATTAGGTCAAAGATTAGGTTTTGCGTAGTTGAACTTTATAAATAGAGGATAAAGCGAGAGGAGACTTCACTTTGGATTATGATTATTTTGGGAGCTCTTAGATAGCAGCACAGCGTGCAGCACAACAGTTGGGGTTGGAGACGGAGTCTTCAGCTAATAGGATTTCGACAGTGAAACATATGTCCTAGTCTTATTCAGGGTAAGCCATACTGGTTCACCACTTGTTCTTCATTCATTCATCAGTTATCTAGCATATGGTATAGATCATTGCAGGGACATGTGTGGAGCCGTAAAAGGGGGGTTTTCAGCTGGAAATCCCTAATCAGCTGTGGGGCCTTCAGATCTCAGTTTCCTTCTGAAACTCAGGTACCATTCTCATCATCAGCATCATACTCCGGTGCCCGATGATTATCAGATCCATCCTTGCTCATCCAGAACAGTTATCAGCAGTTTTGGGATTCCAGGGGCGTGAGCAACTGTCTCTCAAAAGCAAGTCGCTATCCTTCCTAGAGGACTCAGAAATCACTCTTTTATCATGCATTCTCTCTAGCATGGAAAGGCTATCAGCCTCGCAAATCTGCAGCTCCATTGGACACCTCCTTCCCTGAGGGAGTCACCCTTTTCTGACTGGGCGTCTTGCTGCTGGGGGTTCACCGTAAGCAGAGGAGATCAGTTCATCTCTGATCCAGCTCTCAGTGCCTGCATAATTTCTCCGAAGCAGTTCAGCCGGCTTATCAGTGGTAAGTGTTCATTCTATCTCACAAACCCTAACCCTAATTTTTCCTATAAAATAGGGATTTTTGCATGGCAGTTTGCATGCCTAGTTGTATTAGCCTTTTTGCTTAGAAATAGAAAATATCAGGATTTGGGATATTACATGATTGCACAGAAAGTGCACTCATCATTTGGGCGGGTTGAGACGAAGCTAAATCTTGTCCCAAAATAGATTAGTTGATTGAAAATTGACTCACTTGTTTTGCAATTGAATTTGCAGGTTTCGCACTTGCACAACCCACAATGCCATTGACATGTGGTCCAGGTTTGACTTTGGGGTCGAAACTAGAATGCGGAGCATTGGGAATAATCTCATATAACAAACTGGACTGAGCATAAATCAAGTCCAGTTCCTGCGCCCTAAAAAACGCTTGTTCCTCATTCTGCACTCCGAATGTAGAAACATCCTTCGCTATATATGGCAATAACGACTTGAGGAACCATTCGAGGAGGAATTCTAGCGGTATAAATGATTTAATTAACCTCTTCCGTCTCTGCCACTCTTGAATATGATCCGAGATATGTGTGGTTTTATCCTGCTGAAATGTCGACAAGAGTTCAGCACCAATGTCATAGCGCACTGGTAGCTGGAAGTGGTTAAGAAAAGTCATTGCAAGGTCGTTGAACAAAGCTAATGCCACCCTAGGTAGCTCTATATAACATTTCGCGGTAGGCCCTATAAGGGTGCATTGAAATACTCTCAAACAGATTGAGTCCTAATGTAAGGAATTCAAATAGCACCATAGGTGAAACATATTAACATGTTCGCTCAGATCCTCTCTCGGTTTTCCCTCGAACTTAGGTATGTCTGAGGGAAGCTTAGTAGGGACAGCCAGCCAAGCCGGGTCATGAGCTACAGGATCGTTTGTTAATATCAATGAGTAAGGAAGATTCAGCGTCATGAGGAAAGGGAGCCTAGGATGATGAGGTCGATGGACTGCTCCCTGATTCATATAGGTCTGATTACCGCCATGGCCTTGGCCATAGTGCCCTCCTCCTATTTGACCCGTATAGGGTGGTCTGGAAGCACCATAATGTGGTGGACCTTGACTATTAGGAGCTACAAAGCCGTAGTTCAGAGAATAAGCAAGTTGTTGATACCCACCCCCATAAGGTGAAGAACCCTGTCCATCATTAGAGGAAATTTGGGGTCTAAAATGGGCCTTATAAAAATCTATGCCATGGATGAGCTGGATTGAGTCGAATTTTTAAACCAATAGAATTTCAATATCTTTGGTCAACCATTATGGTTGAGTTCGACACATAATGCTTATGTGTCATATTTTTATTTCACAATAGCCAACACATATTTTTATTTCACAATAGCCAACTCCATATCAACCTCACCTTGGTTAAGTTCTTGAAAAGATCACCTCGAAATAAGATAAATAAACTTTAACTAATAAATATAGAATATTTTATTGATCACTACTTCCAACTCCTCTAAAACATAACCTTCTCATTAATTAAAATTGTAGTGGAAGCATTTTGAAATACTAAAAACATTTATTAATCAATTTTTTAAAAAGAAAATTAAATAATATTTAATTTTAAATAGACTTATCTTGAAATACTAAATAAAAAATATTTAGTATTTTTAATATTATTAAATAATATTTAAAAAATAAATATATTTAATTTTTACATCCAAGAATAAATAAAACATTTAAATACTAACAAATTAAAAAATAAAAACTATTTTTAATGTTACTAAAATATAATAAAATTTTATTTTACTTTTTTTCTCTCTCACCTACGTACCCATTAAACCAGAAATTTATTTTATATTAATATAAAAATAATATGAATATACATAGTTTATTGTTTTTTTTATTTTATGTGATGTAATATTTTTTATATGAATTAATATAAAAATTTTATTAAAAAATAATAGTGATTTTAAAAAAAAATTTTAATACTATTATAATTATATTTTTCATTATAAATGAATATATTTGAGTTTTACATTTATTAAATATATAAAAAGTAGTGGTCAACTCATTTAAAAAAATAATAATATAAAATTCAAAAGTTTCCTATCATTTATTATGTGTGCACAAGAATCTAAATATTTCATTAATATTTTTAACCAATATCTCTTAACTCTACATTAACTCAATATAGTTGTCAACTACCATTAATGAGATGATTTAGGTTGACTTTCATTAGATTTTCATTAGATTTAATCTGACATGGCATATTTGTAGTGTGATGTGGCTTTTTTATTATTTTCCTTAGGAGGCCCATTTTAGACCCCAAATTTTCTCTAATGACTGCGTCCCATAATAGGGCCCATAAGTCATTGCATGAGATGTCCCATGAGACACTCCGTAAGTAGGAACATACGCTCCAGAAGTAGGAATATACACTCCGGAAGTGAGAATATACACTCCGAAAGTAGGAATGTGACCTCTAGAATTATGAGCATGACCTCCCGAAACAACGGGCGGTACATGAAGCTGAGACACAACAAGTCTAGTAACTGCAGTATGGACATAAATCGTAGCAACATTTCAGCCCGAAGGACCACGTGATTGAGGTGGAGGGTGAATGTTTGAAGAACTAGGCACAGAGGATGAAGGGATCTGTATGATTAAGTATGTACTATTCCCTATAGTCACTCGTCTCAGATCCGGTATCCTAATAGGATCACTAACCCTAGACCTAGGAGGGATATGTGATGTAACTTCCACCACCGGGATGGAAGATGCAATGTGACTATTGCTCCAAAACCTCTCCGCATGGTAAGGAATGAGAGTTCCCCCAGGCATAGTGTTAGGTTCGAAGATAGATTCAACATGAAATGCCAAATCATGCCTAGGAAAACCAAACATACCATAACTACCATAGCTAGTGATGGCGGGTTCAAAATGAGTCACGACATCCTCCGACATTCCATACTGGTAATGCATCAATGGGGAATCAACCCTAGAGTGAGTAGGTCTATTATGAAAGGTTCCTATCTCAGAAATCATAGGGCCTACCTCAGCCAAGTTGGGTGAAGGATCATAAGTAGGAGTAAACTCCCCATCGTCTACATGAATGGGAGAAGGTGGTTCAAGAATACCTTCTATATGGTCTCCCATGGTGTGTAAATCAATGTACGAAGTAGTTCGCTTGGAATGTCTAGGTCTCTCTCCCAAAGGAGGAGGAGAAGTAGAAGGAGAAAGTCCTGCTAAACGACAAGAACGGCGATGAGCCATACCCGAATCCACAATGACTCCAAAAATAGAAAAGACTCTCTATTTACACAAACCCTAGGCAAGCTATCATGCATAGAGTAATCAATAATAAAATCTAAAGCCAAATGCAAGCAATCAAGGGCAGGATAAGTGAGCTCCTGAATGAAGCAGGTATGTCTCTCCTAGGAGAGGCTTGAGACTCCCGTACACAACAAGCGGAGGTATGCAACCAATTATTGTGGCCCTCAGCTTCAACGCGTAAAGTGACTGTGTTGTCCGACCCCAACCTATCCAAGACACCCATAGAATAACCCCTACAAAGTACCCCCTCGATATCCTAGGTAAGGCCACTAAGATCACCTCAATATAATCAATGCTCAGGTGGACAGTCGCAGGCAAGATTGACCGTATGGGCAGGGTAGCAAAGCTTGAAACTCTCGAAAGAGCCCCCAGATATGAATACAATCCTGGAAATATCTCCAGTGCTACTCAATTATGACTAGGGCTCATCCCAATCAATAACCGCTCACACTGCCTTGTGCTTAACTCCCTTTTTGAGAGGAGGATCCTGAGAAACACAGGTTATACCAAGGATTTCACACACTCACCTGGACAGACACATACATGTTGTTGTTTAGTGGTCTTGGAGAATTTACTCACAATGAACTATTCCAAGATCCTAAAACCTAAGCTTGTTGGTGCACCCTATAAAAGAAAATAGTGTAGTTCATTTTAATTAAGCGTTGATTTTAATTGGTTTTATTACTCAAAAGAGGGATATGGCCATACAACTAATGGTGTTATGACACAATATGAAGTAAAATGCACACCTAACAATCAATGCAAATGCATTGTGTCCATGAAAACAGGGTATGCTACTACGTGAAATGCACAATGTTTCTTCAAATGATGAATGCAAGCTTTCCTATATGAAATCCTAACTACTACTCCAAAGAAAATCTAGTGCAAGTACAATGCAAAATGCAAAATGCAATGCATGATGATAAGAAAATGTTTTTGGATTTTTTGAAATAAAATGAGATACAAAAAGCAAAAGAATGATTCTACAATGCCCAAACCTTGCAAGCATACTCAAACAACACTCAATCAAAGCACTAAGGTAAAATAAATCTAATGCACTAATCTCAAACAAAAAATTGAAAATGCCATGACAAGAACCTTCTTAAAAAAAAAACTTAGTCCAAAAAAAATGTCTCTGGTCAGAAACAGAGGTATAAACAGACTCAGGCAATGCCAAAGGAGACTCAGCAAACATCAAATTTCACCCAGCAACCATTAAACTTCCACAAAAAGGTGAAACTAAGGGCATACATGACTGTTCACAGTAAACTCGCGTGTATACGCAAAAATCACAGAGAAACCCACATGTATACGCGACTATGAGTTAAAAACTCGCGTACAAAAAGAAAGGTGCATAAAAATCAAGGTAAATAGACAGGCTGAGACAAACTTCATGCCAACCAAACACTACCAGGAAAACATGCCCTCAGACCCGACACAGAAACAAGAGAGAAAGAGCAATTCAAATTCATTGAATGCCAATAGAACAACCCCCAAAGAACAACTACTAGGAACTCCCCAGTGGAGTCGCCAATTCTGTTATGGAGAGAAATTCCTATGGCTTGGGGTACCACAATAGATAGCTTGACTCCAGAAATCAATCCTTTCCAATATGCAATAGAAATTATATGTCTAACACTAAAGGATCAGACCTTGTACCTTATTCTGGATGGTTGAAGTAGATCCCCATTGAGCTTTCCAACTTCAGCTTGAATTGATAGATTACTTCCTCAACAACAAGTAAACAATACAAGCATTCTATATATCATGGTGTTAGATCTATTCTAGCATATATAATCAATAATGTATAAGCATTTGACATAATCCCATGGATAAAATATTCATTCAAACACACATTATTGGACAGGAAAAGATATTTCTATTAATATAAATCAGAGATTACAATAGATACAACCTCTGTTGGCACATCTGTGAATCGAAGAAACTGAATCCCCCACTTGGGCCTCCACCACTTCAATCCTCCATCTCTCAATAGCAATCTCACAAGCAAAAGGAAAGCTTGGGAAGAACACAAAAGTGCTCCAAGGGACAAAGGGATGCAAACTCAAGCATAAGTTTTGGCAACAACGGACTATAGTTTCTTTGCTCTCAATTCTCTCATATGCATTCAATGTACCAAGGAGTTCCTTATATAGCTTTTCAAAGGGGTAATTAAAGGTCAAATCCAAGAAATATCAAGGCATAAGGAAGGCTAGGATTCAAGTGAGTTGGATCCATGTCAAGGAAAACTCCAAAAGGATTTGGATTTTGTACACATCTCGATGTACGCGGTTTTAGTGGTCAAACCCGCGTATATACGCGATTATAGGTTTAAAAGTCATGTGTATCATTTTTCACATGTTTTTAGCAATGGTCAAGGAAACATCAAGGACAAAAAATGGTCCAGGGGGTCTAAGGAGTTTGCAATGGGACATGGGAAGGCCATACAAAGTGTGATTCACCTGGAGTGGTGAAATCAGCTATAACATTATGGCCGTCCATGTCCCTCTAGAGACTCTTTGGACCCTATTTACCTGTATTATACTTTGGTGTTCCAATATTATCCCCAAAAATCACTTGTTTATACCTATATGCGACTTTTAAAGCTATACTCGTGTGTATACGCATCTATTGAGCTCAAACCCATGTACATCGGGAAGTGTGCATGAACACAAATATTTTTGTAGTTTTCCTCATAGTGGTCTGAATAACTTGACTCTTGGCCTTCCATATTCCTTGAAAATGCTTAGACTCAACCCTCCCTTACCTCTTTGGAGTGCTATATATTGAGCCTCTTGGATACATTGAAGGAGGAGAAATTGAAGAGTAAGGAAACTATAGTCCATTGTTGCCTCATTTGCTTATTCTTAAGTCTGCATCCCTTTGTCCCTTTGGAGCACATAGTGCTTCTCTTCCCAATATTTTCTTTTCTTTGTGGGATTGCCATTGAGGGATGGAGGATTGAAGTGGTGGAGGCCCAGGTGGAGGACTCAATTTCTTTGGTTCAAAGAAGTATCGACAAAGTTTGTCACTATTGTATCTCTGATGGATTAATAGAAATATCCATTTCATGTCCAATACATGTGCATAAATATGAATATTGTATACATGGATGTATTTATTTGATTATACATGCCATGATTGTACATGCTAGAGTAGATCTAACACATTAATATCTATTTCATGCTTGTCTTGTTTGTTGTTGTTGAGAGCAAATTGTGAATTCAAGCGTGTTGGAAAAGCTCAACGAGGATCCACTTCAGCCATCTGAAACAAGGTACGATCTATATCCCTTAGTGTTATATGTTTTTATTGCTATTACATATTGGAAAGGATTGATTTTTGGTGTCATACTATCTAGTGTGGTACCCCTGATCCATAGGAGTTTTCTCTTTGTAACAACATGTCACAGGACTACCCAAGGAATGGGTCGATCCATCGCAATATTTCAAGGGGGAGGACAATGACAAGAAACTGGCAGCAAAGATGGGAAACAAATACGATGATGCAAAGGATTTCAGAGCCTATGTGATTGACATAATCAATGATCAAGTGGTTAGAATTGCAGCAAATTTTTTGACAATTAAAATTGGAAGGAAGAATCGACCTCATTAATGCACATCAAGGGTCATTGCATCTGCATAATAGTGCACCACATGAGTGTAGATGAATAGGTCGCTATTTATATTGAATGAGATAATGGAGGATGTGGTATTAGAATAGGAAACTTGTAATGCCTTTACATATTCTTGGCTCTTAAAACTAATTGGGTTGGTCTGATGGATGGAACCAATGCACTAACAAGGGATGGAAACATAAGCTCTGAATTTCTGCTGAGGAGTGCAATACAAAACTTTGTGGGTACTAAATGACAATGAAAGACAAATAACCAACAATATTCAATTCTATATCTACTTAGGCGCGCTAACAATGGAAGCAGTAACGATCGCGCGAATAGTTGAGGAATCTGCATGAAAGTACTGAAGGATTGCAATACTTTGGATAGGACCTAACACCATATTCATTCAGGTGTGGGAAGACCAAGAGAAGCAGTGGCTTAAGACATAGTAAAAGCTCAAAAATGAGGAGCTGGATGTAATCATAGGGGAATGGCCCGAGCAATGGAAGGTTCTGATTAGTGGAAACCAATTGTCAAACCCAGAATATGGACCACCTCCGGATATGCCAAAATATCAAGAAGGCCCCAAGGAGTCAGAAGACAAGGAGAAATTGTAGGATGAAGCATCATCAAAAACTCCAATGGAGTCAAATCTTAACAAACAATAAGAATAAGCAAGGACAAAGAATAACTTCAAGCAAGGTGAGGGGAGTAGAACGACCATACTTCTTGAGGAACAAATGAAAAATTTATTCAAGGTGATAACCATAGTGGCAGATGAGAACCAGGAAAAGGTTATGCAATATGTGACTGGATATTTTCATCAGGTATCACAACTAGTCCTGATGCTCACAAATGCAGTAACTGCAACAAAGATACCGCAATAAGGAACATCACAAATGTAGTAACTGCGACAAACATACCACAAGAAGGAACATCACAAAAAGTAGTCGAAGTAGATATTGACATAAAGCTAATATTGGTGCATATATTACCCACTGTTATAATGATAGGGGATGAAAATTTGGATCCACATTACAAGGGCATGACCTCATTAGTTTTGAATTCAATAGGATATCGATGTTTATGCTAGAGCGAATTCACGCTGTAGTATGTGAGGAAATCAGTGATTGGGAAGCGACAACTCATGATCAAATGTTTTGTATAAGAGCTAGGTACAAATCACTGAAGAGGAGCTACATGTTGTACAAGACAATACACCCTTGTAACCTAGGGTCTGGGTTACGAACTTACTATAAACTTGTAGACAATCATCTTTTATAGAAAAATAAATGATAATAGGAAGAGATTTTGGCTTACCCATTTTATGATAGTTGATCCAAGCTTGGTCTTCTCCTGCTTGAATATTCTCCAAAGCTTCTAGGGCTGCTTCTCTTCACCTGCAAAGAGCTAATTATTCAAGCAATATCTCATACATACATACATACATACATACATACATACATACATACATACATACATACATATATATATATATATATATATATATATATATATATCATAAGTTAGATGAAACACATGTTAATAATATAAATGACATCGTTCATTAACCAATATACATGAGAAAAGCACAATACAAATATTGGAAGAAGAATTCTCTGTATTAACAAACAATGAATAGGTGATAATACAACCCAGCTTCTGACACAAGGACTCCTCTACAATCGAGGACACTGAGTTCTGATGCTCCAAGACTCTGAAGGTATACCACCAACATAACTTTTCTCTTCTATAATTAATTGATTAGTCCCATCCCAAGGCCTTTATTTATACATTGGGAAATAGAGTGGTTTCAAAGGTTAGGATGGTTGAGACAGTTAGGATAGTTATGGATTGAGGCCTAACTAATCTCATCTAATCACGATTTATATTTTTTTAATGTCGAATTAAGGTACACATGAGTGTTTATATAAGAAAGGAATGTATGAAATGATTGTTTTTCAAAGGAAACTCGTGTGTTCAATGTTGTGGAAATTGAACCCAAGAGATAGAACAATTACACTCACAAAATTGATAATCAAACATTCAAAATCAACACCAAAGGAGACTAAAATTGGAGCATAACACTAATCTATATTGAGTAAGTGTACAATAGCCAACCTTATGAATTAATAGGCTTCTATAATATATAATTACATGAGAGATTCGAATTCATAAATATGTCATTCGAAATAGTAAAAAAGCAGGCTTGCCAAAACTAAAATCCCCCATACGTGCATAAAGCGGTTTCCAAATCTTGGTATATGCTCACGAATTGGATAATTCAAGTGGGAAAGCTAAAGAGGGATGGAAATAAAAATCATACATGCTTTTATTTGGAGAAAAGGAGGGAGGATGATGTGGGGAAAAAACAAGGAAGTTACCACTAGTCTAGCTTTCCCTTTGCCTTAAATAAAAAATAAAACAAGGCAACTTTACAGAAAAAGTAGATATGCACTTCGGAGAATTTGGAATAAAGAAAACATGCCAAAATGGGTTTCCAGGATGTTTCCCAAGCACCCCATGACTCATTTTTAGCATGTGTTGACTTCTAGGACATGTAGAAGGAAACTAGCATAGAGTGGAATCTAGGAAACTAGGT
Organism: Pseudotsuga menziesii; assembly: GCA_001517045.1. NCBI lineage: Eukaryota > Viridiplantae > Streptophyta > Pinopsida > Pinales > Pinaceae > Pseudotsuga > Pseudotsuga menziesii. The sequence continues at coordinate 35,448 of LPNX010646210.1, read as the reverse complement.
AATAAGACACAAATGATTAAATTAATGTCTAAGGTAGGTAACTATGGGTTGATTATTCTAACACCCCCCCTTAAGCCTTACTTTATGAGTAAATATCAGAAAACTATAGGGCCTAGAAACAAGGCTTAGTTACCCTTTACATACTACTTGTCCATACAACCAAGGAAAAAGGCAAAAAACCAGTGGGAAAATCCTCCCTTAAACATGGACAAGAAAAAAAATTTGGAAATCTTGTCATAAATCATGCTTCATAGCATGATCAGAAATCCTCGGTAGTGATTTGAGATTGCTGAAATTCTTCTCACAAAAAACTTTGGTGGAGATATCTGCTACTTGTTTTGAAGATGCACATAAGAGTAGATGAACGGTACCATCATGCACAAGCTGTCTGATGTAGTGCATATGGATCTCAATGTGCTTGGTTTGCTGTCTCTGAACTGGATCATTGTAGATTTGAATGGTGCTCCGATTATCATAGTAGACAATAGCTGAAAACTCTAATTCGAAACCATATTCTCCAAGTATTCCCTGCAACCATAAACATTGAGTTGTTGCATTTACAACTCCTCTATACTCTGCTTTTGTAGATGAGAGTGCTATGGCACTCTGCTTCTTTCTTGACCAACTAATTGGACCTTCTACAAGAATGAACACATATCCTAATGTAGAATTTCGATCTGTGTTTTCACCTGCCCAATCACTGTCAGTAAACCCAATCAAATCAAGATTAGATTTTGCTTTGTAGAAGATCCCATGAGTTCTTGTTCCTTGAACAAAGTTTAGGATCCTTTTGGCTGCCCTCCAATGGATCTCATGAGGCTGATGCATGTATCTCAAATCCACACTAATTACATAATATAAGTCAGCTCAAGTGTGTGTAAGATAAAGCAAACACCCAATCAAATGCCTATACAGTGTTTTATTTACCATAGGAGAAGAACCTGCTTCTTCAAGCTTAACTCCTAAAACGAAGGGAGTCTTTCTTGGCTTGCAATATTTCATGTTGAACTTGTTCAGAAAATATAAGGCATACTTTGACTAATGTACTTTTATTCCATGTTGGGATTGAGCAATTTTGAGACCCAAGAATTGGCTCAACAATCCCAAATATGTCATAGAAAATGCATGGTTCATTGCATCCTTCAAGGAGGCAATATTTTTATTTGAACTTCTTGTAATCATAAGGTCATCCACATACAAGAAAATAATCATCAAATAACCATGAATCAGCTTCAAATAGACATTAGGATCAGACTTTCATTGAACAAAACTCAATGATATCAAAAAGCCATCAATCTTGGCATACCAAGCCCTGGGGGCTTGCTTGAGCCCATACAATGATTTCTTTAACCTGAACAGTAAAGATGGATTAGAAACAAACCATTTAGGTTTCTGCATGTAAATATCCTCAGTGATATCTCCATTTAGGAAAGCACACTTCACATCCATGTGATGTACCTCCCACTGCTTCGAAGCTGCAATGGCTAAGGATAGCCTTATGGAGTCCATCTTTGCCATTGGTGCAAAGGTTTCATTGTAGTCAATACCATATACTTGTGAGTATCCCTTGGCTACCAATATTGCCTTATATTTCAAAGATGAACCATCAGAAGCAAAATTAGTCTTGAAAACCCACTTACATTGAACTAGCTTCCTCCTTAGGGGAAGATCAACCAGTTCCCAAGTGTTGTTCTTCTTGAGCAAGCTGAATTATTATTTTAAGGCTGTTTTCCATATTGGATCACATGCTACATCTTGATATGTTTGTGGGTCTGATTCAATCATCAGATAGCACTTCTCAGTAAATAGGGGATCTTTCACACAAAGGGCACTCTCAAACTGAGATCTAGTCCTCCTAGTGTCATTAGGATTTCCAGCTAGTTCCCCAGCTGCATGAATGGTATTTTATGCCCATTTTGGTCTTGTAGGAGTGTTAGGATATACAATTAAATCATAATTATAAGACATATCAGAATCATAAAACTCATTAGTCTCTTCACTTACAATCAATTGTTCTGGTGGTGAAGAGGACTCTCCAACTTCAACTACTACTAAAGGCTATTCTTGGAACCAAACACTTCTTTCAATGAAAGTGTTATCACTCCAAGAAAATCCTCTAGGTTGTAGCTCGAGGATGCCTTGTAAATTAAAGTATTTTTAGGGTTTTCTGACATGGATCAAGTCAATCGACCTATGTAATCTTTCCACTCTCAAGGCATGCATAATATTCACTCATTTACAAGGCTTTTAGTTGCAATTTGCTCAGAAATTCGACTATAAGGTGCAGGGATGGATAAATCACAAGGATGGAAAAATTACACACATAAAAAAATGCATATAAATGGATAAATCCTACTAAGGATGATATTTATAAATCAAATATCACTAATAGACCAATAGGATGAAAACTATCAGCTTTTTAATAAATCTGAAATTGACCTGAATGCACATTCAGGCATAAACACAGTAAAGAAAGAGATGATGGCTAAACATATCACAACAAAAGAGCTTATACCATGAATAAGTAAAATGAGAAGCTTGAAAGTATTATTGGCTCAGAAATCCCTGAAGTTGAACCCTTAGTTTAAAATCAATCATGGGCTTTATTTATAGTCTTCTACAAAAATCACAGATCCTGAAAATCCAATCTGTTTACACACAAAAAATAATTGAAAGTGATAGTTTTTCCAAATTAGGGATTCATACCCTTGCTAAATATTTGTTTATTTACTATGAATATCTATTTCATTTAGTGAACTTTTAATAGCTGAAGTGGTCGCTGATAAACGGAATTACTGGTTCAGTCTGAAATTGCCGCCAATAGCCAATGTTTCGGCAGTTAACTGAAGTGACCATTCTTGTTTAATTTGCCAAACATTTTTTTACTTTGTTGCCGCAGTTGCCGATCAAAAGATTTGTATTCTTGCCCATTGGTGCCCCAAGTCTCAGTGCCGCCCAAGTGTCGATGCATTAAATCACTTAGCATCATGATGACTTCTTCATCGATGATCAGAAGTGTTTTCCTTTAGCCCATCGGTGATCCAAATATGAACACTGGCGCTCTTCATCATTAGCTCATCGACGATTGGGAGTTGTGATAAATAATGCGTCAGAACCTTTTTTCTGAATGCTGCTGCAGTTTTGGAGGTGAAATGAACTGAATTTATCGCTGCTGGAAGTTGATTGATGAAGGGATCAGGGCATTAGTCTTCTATGTTGCCGATGGATAGTCTCACTATTCATCAATGCGAGTTGTCTCTATTGTTTTTCCTTTTCAAAACTTTCTATGCTTGACTATCAGCGATTTCTTTTAATTGCTATCGGAGGTCAATAGAAGTCATCGATCAGAGCTTTAGTCTTTTGTGCCATTGATAATGTGGAGGAGCTTCGTTGTAAACTCATCGATCCGTATTTTGTATGTATTCCACCGTTGTGGCTCCTTATTGAACTATCTTATTGATGGTTAGTCCTTAGAATCTCAGATTGCTGAAATTTTCATCTGGTCGCGGAAGCCGTAGTCTATCTTTCTTCCACTGTTGCAGCTCTTTAGTGGACTATCTCGCCGCTATGTTGTCCTTACTTCTTCCGATCGTCGAAACCTGTAGTAAGTCTATCTTTCACCATTTCAGCTCTTTAATGGACTATCTCACTGCTACATTGTCTTTGGTTCTTTCGATCACTGAAATGTTCATCTGACCATGGAAGCTGTAGTCTGTAAGTCTGCCAGTGGCTAATGAGATGTTCTGATCCTCGCCCAAGCCACTGAAACTACAACTTAGTGAAATTTTTATCAACCACAGAGGATTTCAAACTGTTAGTGACATTCATATTCCTTATTGTGTGAATTAAATTCTTCATACATAAATAAATTATCTTGGGAGATAACATCTGGCTCCTACTTGGGGATGGGAACCTCCCAGTGAGGTCCCAAGAATCCCTGACCAAAATTCCTTTCCCTAAAAGAAACAAAGTAATTTAACACTATTCTTTATTGTTCCATTGGGCATGGAGTCTTATTCTGAAAGAAAAAAAACCTACTATCTACTAATTTAGAATCATAAGGCCTCAGAGCCTCAAATAAAATAGAGTTTCAGGAACCGCCCATTTACCGAGAAATCGAATACCTCTTCACCTTCCAGATTCTACAATTTGACGGTGTTATTCTCATATACCTGGTCTATAACAAAAGGGCCAATCCACAAAGAGTCAAATTTTGCATGTTTCCCCTGGTCCTGTTTGACAAAATCCCACTTGAGGACCCAATCTCTAACCTGGAAGTTGTCTTCCTTTGCTCTTTTGTCAAACATGCCCTTTATGCTCTGTTGATGAGCCTTTGATTTTCCTACAAATTGCTCCCTGATCTACTGTAACTCCTCCAAATCCATCATCCTTCTCATCATATCATTTGGTTAATCTTCCTCTTCGTGAAAGAACTTTGCCACTGGAAGGATGAGCTAGATAGGAAAGATGACCTCAGTGCCATAAACTAACTTGAATGGAGAAGTCCCTATGGATCTTTTGTCTGTTACCCTATCAACCCATAAAGCAAACTTTATTTTTGAATCCCAAATTTTCTGATTTGTCTCTAGTAGTTTATTGATTTTTTTGACTAAGATTTTGTTGTATGACTTAGCCAGGCCATTTCCTTGTGGGTAATAGGATGTGGAGTGCACCAGTTGAATACCCATTGATTCACACATTTTAACTAATGCCCTAGCATTAAAAGCTGGTGAATTATCAGTCACTAACCTTACTGGGCAACCAAACTTGCTCAAGATGTTCTCATATAAAAATCTCATGATGACTTGGTGAGTGGCATTTCTGGTGGGTACTGCTTCTATCCATTTGGTAAAATAGTCAGTGGCTACCAAGATCCATTTATGCTGTCCACTGGAAGATGGATTTATTTCACCTATGAAATCTAGGCCCCATTGCTGGAAAGGCCCATTCACTGTAACAGGCCTAAGGGGCAAGGATTTGAGCTGTTGCTTCCCTATAAATCTTTGACATTGGTCACAGGCCCTTAAAAAAGTGCATACATCAGCAAAGAGGACTGGCCAATAGTATCTTGCTTTTAATATATTGTGGGGTATGGTTTTCGAGTAGTGGTGGCCTCCATATGTACTGGAATGAAAGTGATGTGTGACCTGCTCTACTTCCTCTTTATCTAGACACCTTAACAAAATTCCAGACTGATCCCTCCAGTACAGTAGTTTGTCATTTATGCAAAACTTAACAGATTTCAACTTAAGAGCTCGTGCTTGGTTAGGAGTGAGATCAGGAGGAACTTCTAATTTAAGCAAAAATTGAATGATACCTGAGTACCACTCACAAAAAGATATGTTCTCAGCTACTGCTGGACTGTTATTCTGATCTTGATTTACTTCTATTTTAGATGCTACCATAGTTTGCACTTTTGCTGATCTGACACATGTGAAATTGATTCCCATTAGTTCACAGTTTTCTTTGGCCATGAGTTTGGCCAGACCTAATCCCTTTACCAGCTTGGTGGGTTTCACCTTGACATCAAACTCAATGAGTTTTGCAATCCACTTAGCTCTCTTGCCATCAATTTTTGGCTGAGTCAAAACGTCCTTCATAGCAGTGAAGGGACATGTGCAATGATCTTTGCATGGAGAATGTAGATTTTGAATCTCTTCAAAGATTTTATGATAGCATAATCCTGCTTCTTAATTGGGTCATACTTAATCTAAGCATCTCTCAGGGTTCTGCTGAAGAAATCAATTGGATGGTCAAGACCTTCATCATTCTTTTGTAGTAGTACAGTTGGCTGAGTCAAAATGTCCTTCACAGCAGCTAAAGGGACATGTGCAATGATCTTTTCATGGAGAATGTATATTTTGAAGCTCTTCAAAGATTTTATGAGAGCATAAGCCTACTTCTCAATTGGGTCATACTTAATCTAAGCATCTCTCAGGGTTCTGCTGAAGAAATCAATTGGATGGTCAAGACCTTCATCATTCTTTTGTAGTAGTACAGCTGCCATTGTGTCATAAGATGCAAAAGAAAAAATGTAAAAAGCTTTGGTGTAGTTGGGACTAATCAGGTTTGGGGCCTCCATGATGGCTTTCTTAATGTCTTCAAAATAATTTCTTTCCTGGTCGGTCCACTTGATCTCTGCATCCTTTTTTAGCATGGCTCTTATGTGCTTTACCAGCTCGGAGAAATTTGGAATGAATCTCCTAACAAATTTATCTTGCCTAAAAAGGACTGAATGTCTCTTTTTGACCTTGGTATTGATAGCTATTGAATTGCTTCCACCCTTACCAGATTGATCTTTACACCTTCTGCTGAGACTATGTGGCCTAGGAGCTTTCCTTCATTGAGTGCAAACTGGGACTTCTTGGGGTTCAGTGATATTCCGTACCTTCTACACTTCAAGAATACCTTCCTTAAATGCTGCAAGTGGTCATGATGGCTATGAGAGTAAAATGTTAATTCATCCAAATATATCAGCACAAATTTATCTTTTAGCCCTACAAAAGCTAGGTCCATGGCTCTCTGAAAAGTAGCCACAAAATTCATTAGCCCAAATGACATTTTATCATACATGAAGGTTCCCTAGGGGGTGGTAAAGGAAGTATTATCTTGGTCATCAGGGTGTACAACAACTTGGTTGTATCTAGAGAAGCCATCAAGGAAAGACATAAATCTATCCCCTGAGACTTTCTGCAATAGGTGCTGCATCTTGGGCAGTGGATAATTGTCTTTCTTGGAACACTTGTTCAGGTTTCTAAAATCCACACACAACTTGATTTCTCCATTTTTCTTTCTTAACACTACTAGATTTGCAATCCACTTGGAATATCTGAGGGGAATTATGATCTTAGCTTTGAGGAGTTTGTGGATCTCTTTCTCAATCACTGGTAATAGAAGAGGGCTGATGGGTCTCATCTTCTATTTGAAAGGAATGGTGTCTTTCTCCAAAGGAATCCTATGCTGGATGATGTTGGCATCATATTTTTTTAGGTCACTATACTCCCATGCAAAGACATCAACAAACTCTTTTATCAAGCTGCAAAATTCAAACTTATGTCCATCAGTCAACCTAGTGGATAGATTTATCAATTTTGGATGGATTTAGATGCCTATGTTTTGCTCTTGGACAGTAGGATCTAGATCCCTTTTGGCAGGCTTGAAAGGGATGTCATTGTGATCAAATAGTTCCTCCAACAGTACTAGACCTCGGGGTATGTATTTGCTGGGAAATTGGACAATATTTTGCTCAGTTACTTTATCTTTTAACTTGAGCTGTTTGGATTCCTCCATGTTAAGGTTTTCCTGGTCTAAGTGTATGTCAAAGAATTCATCCACTAACTGAAGGAATTTACTAAGCTCCCCATCATTTTCAAACACCCTCAAAAATTTTACATTGTTTGGCAGAGAGGTTTTGTAGTTGACCTGAACATCGTAGCTGAGCCTAGGGGGTAAGGGAGGAACAAAAAGACTTGTAGAGACAACCAAGGAATCAACTAGCTAATTCAAATCCCTAGGAATATATGACAGTTCAAAAAACATAAAGGAGTCTCTGAGTTTCCATACCTCGTCCCTGTAGGCCTTCAATCTGATATTTTTCGTCTGAAAAGTGTTGTTGACCTATTGTATGATGAGGTCCGTGTCCTCGAAAATATTCACGCACATGATCCCCATCTCCTTGGCCGATTTAAATCCTAGAAGCAATGCTTCATATTCTACTACATTGTTCTTGGTTTTGAAATCAAGCTTGTAAGACAAGTGAATGTTTGCTTTATATGGGGAGATGAAGACTACAACTGCACCTACTAAGTTTTGAGCACTTGCCCCATTGAAATACATGGTCCAAATCACTGTTGTGACTTCTTCAGGCTATGGATGGGTGGGCTCAGTGAGCTGAGCTGATGTCTGCTGATTATCATCTATTTGCAAGATGTAAGACCCAAAATCGGTGTCCACCATGTAGATGGGGTGATTTACTGAGCGAATCTCCTTGCTTATGATGTATGCTAGCTGATTTTCCCTGTACAGTCTCTTAGTCTCCCCTCTAAACATGGGAATGGTGGAATACCTGAGATCCATCTGAAGGGTGCCACCCAATATTTTGCTCCATGACCGGGATAGAAAGAGGCCAAATTTTGGAGGAATATCGGCCACTACGATGTCCATCATTACGCTTTTTGAAGGTAGCTGAGTTAAGTTTACAGCAAGGTATTTAATGAGGCCCAAGAACTCGACCTTCCTAGAGTCAAAGGATAATAAATCGTGGTAGGGATTGGTAATGCTGAGGCCGATTTCATCCATCACCACCTTAGGCATTAGGTTATGAGAGGCTCCTGAATCCAGCAGACAGTTATGGAAGATTTTATCATGGATGTTCAAGGATATATCGAATGGTGGGAAGGAGTCCTTTAGGTATTAGATCATGGGGCCTAGGGTTACAACAAGCTTGTGATCTTGTAGGTTCACAAAGTTAGTGTCAATGTGCACCTTGGGTTGAAGGGAATTCAGAATGGATATTTTAAATGCATCATTCTTCATCGACTCAATTAAAGGGAAAGGGATTTTCAATTTTTGAATTTCAGACTCAAGGTTGAAAGAATAATGCAACTTGTCTAGAAACCTTATCTCATGAGCTGTAGGTTTGATTTGGACTTGATCAAGTGTGGCTAAAGGTGCTGGTTTATGCAATGATTTGGATGGAACAACCACTTTCTTTGGTAAAACAACAACCTTTCTAACAGGTCCAGTAGGTTGCTTGACCGGTACAACATTCTTCTTAATGGGAGCAACCAACCTAGACCTCAGTTGGTAACCTCCCTAACCATCAGCCTGATAGAAATCCTCTTTAATGATATTCTCATCAATCAGGGATTCTTCATATTCTGCCTGTGTCAGAAAAGAATAGTCCACCTCATCCTCCATGTAGTGGATATTGTCTTCAGCCTCTCCTTCTTCTTCAATGAATTCTGGCCCTTCTTCTAATACAACATTTTGAAATGGAGCTCTTATCCTCTGGTCTTCCCCTTGATTTCTCTCCCTTCTGAGAATCTAAATAGGCGGGTTTCCTCTTCTATAAGGAACAAAATTTGGGTTTCAAGGAGCAAAGTCACTGGGCCCCTTACCCCTCACCAGCAAATGTCCTTGGTCCTTCAATTTAGACATTTCAATAGTTAGGTTATCCAAAAGTTTGGTCATTTTTTCAATCTTGTTCTTTGATGCCGAAGCCCCACTGTAGTCTGCTGGTTGCTTTCTCCTGTCTACCTTCCCTTTGACCTTCTGAGATGCCAGAATGTTTGACTCTACCTCTAGGGCGGCATCCTACATGAGTGATAAGGAGGAATACCTCCTCTCTCTGAGAAGTAGGAAGAAGTCAGAGTCAAAGGAATTTGCATAATTTATCATAGCTGAGGTACCGATGGGCTTAATCTTAGTGGGGATCTTGTTGTACATGTCATTGAATCTCTTGGTAAAGTTGGATACAGACTCACCATTTTCTCTTTTCAGGTTGCTGAATTCTGTGATATAGTAGAGGTGGTCTCTCCTTTCTCTCCAATGCTTCAGGAAAATGTCATCTAGGGCCTCTATGCCTGCCACTGACCCAGCAGGCGGTTCCTTAAACCACTTCCTAGCCTGGTCATCTAGGCTTTGTACAAAAACTCTGGTCCATACATCTTCGTGTTCTATATTTATATTTTCAGCATAGCTATAAAAATCCTCTAGATATTCTTCATCAATGAAATCCCCTTCCCCTCTAAACTTAGCCATATACTTGAGGTAATCCCCGGTAGGCATGGCTGCGAGAGGATTTGGAAAAATTAGGGGTGCATACCTAGCTACCAAGATCCTTTCCATCTTGGTCAATTGAGGGGTAGCCATATTGGAAATGGGTATGGAAAGGGATGTGGAAGGAAGCACTGATGTAAATATTTGCTGAGAAGGTGATGGTATACTTATCCCACTGGAGTCACTAGGGATTGGATCTTCACAAGCAACAGTGCTTGAAGATGCCCAAGCCCTAGATTTTTCTGATGTATCTAAAAATTTCTGGGAATTAAGAGTTCCAGCAGAAGAAATAATAGCATAAAGGTTTCTTGAAATACATGATGTAGCATTTTGTGCAACACTGCTGGTCTGCCTTCGTAAAGCCCTAGCTTTCCTCAATATTTCTTCTTGGATCTGAAACAGGTGTTGCTAGTGGCCCCTTTGGGTTTTCTCTGGTACTTGGTCTTCTTGAAGCCACCTTATATCAATGGAGTCACCAAATAGATTATTACAACCATAATAATGTCCAATCCTTGTCTATCATCAAAGCATGGATCTATTATGTCTCCCAGGGAAGCTGAGCTTCAATCTCCTCTCCCCGACAACGGCACCACTTTGTTATCACTCCAGGAAACTCCTCTAGGTTGTAGCTCAAGGATGCCTGGTAACTTAAACTGTTTTTAGGGTTTTCTGATATGGATCAAGTTAGTCGACCTATGTAACCTTTCCACTCTCAAGGCATGCATAAGGCTCACTCGTTTACAAGGCTTTTAGTTGCAATTTGCTCAAAAATTTGACTATAAGGTGCAAGGATGAAGAACTCACTAGGATGGCAGACTTACAGACATAACACATGCATATAAATGGCTAAATCCCACTGAGGATGGTATTTATAAATCAAATATCACTAATAGACCAATAGGATGATAGCCATCGACTTTTTAATAAATCTGAAATTGACCTGAATGCACATTTAGGCATAAACACAGTAAAGAAAGAGATGATGTCTGAACAGATCACAACAAAAGAGCTTATACCATGAATAAGTAAAATGAGAAGCTTGAAAGTATTATTGGATCATAAATCGGTGAATTTGAACCCTTATTATAAAATCAATCATGGGCTTTATAGCCTTCTACAAAAATCACAGATCCTAAAAATCCGATTTGTTTACACACAAAAAAAGTTGAAAGTGATAGTTTTTCCAGAGTAGGGCTTAAAAACCTTGCTAACTATTTGTTTATCTACTATGAAGATCTAGTTCATTGAGCAAAATTTTAATAGCTTAAGTGGTCGCTGATAATCGGCATTGCTGGTTCAGTCTAAAATTGTCGCCAACAGCCAGTGTTTCGGCAATTAACTAAAGTGACCATTCTTGTTTAATCCGCCAGACATTTTTTTACTTTGTCGCCGCAATCACCGATCAGAAGCTTTGTCTTCTAGCCCATAGATGCCCCAAGTCTCAATGCTACCACAGTGTCGATGCCTTAAATCACTTCACATTGTGATGGCTTCTTCATCGCCGATCAGAAGCTTTTTCCTTTAGCCCATCGGCGCTCCAAATATCAAAGCTGGCGCTCTTCATCATTAGCTCATCGACGATCAGGAGCTATGATAACTAATGCATCAAAAAAAAATTTCTGAATGCTGCCATAGTTTTGGAGGTGAAACGAACTAAATTTATCGCTATCGAAAGTTGATTGATGAAGGGATTGGGGCATTAGTCTTCTATGCCACCAATGGATAGTCTCACTATTTGCCGATGCACGTTAACTCTGTTGTTTTTCCTTTTCAAAAATTTATATGCTTGACTATCGGTGATTTCACCTTATTGCTATCGAAGGTCAGTAGAAGTCATCAATCGAAGCTTTATTCTTCTGTGCCATCGATACTATAGAGGAGCTTTGTTGTAAACTCACAGATCCGTAGTCTGTATGTCTTCCACCATTGTGCCTCCTTATTGAACTATCTTGCCGATGGTTAGTCCTTAGAACCTCTGATCGCCAAATTTTTAATTTGGTCACAGAAGCCATAGTCTATCTTTCTTCCATCGTTGTGGATCCTTAGTGGACTATCTCTCCACTATGTTGTCCTTACTTCTTTCGATCATTGGAACCTGTAGTAAGTCTATCTTCCGCCGTTTGGGCTCTTTAATGGACTATCTTGCCGTTACGTTGTCTCTGGTTCTTTAGATCACCGAAATGTTCATCTAACCATGGAAGTTGTAGTCTGTAAGTCTATCAATGGCTAATGAGATGTTCTGATCCTCTCCCAAGCCACCGAAACTACAACTTAGTGAAATTTTTATCAACCACAGAGGCTTTCAAATTATTAGTGACATTCATATTCCTTATTGCGTGAATTAAATTCTTCATACAAAAATAAATTATATTGGGAGATAACAGAAAGCTTTGTTAGTGCTCAAGTTTATCAGCTTGTACCCTTTTTAATATTCAGAATACCCAACAAATAGGCACTCTTGGATTTGGGGCTACAAAGCCTTTCTCTTTTTAGTTGGAATTCTAGCCCAAGCCTTTGAGCCAAAAATCCTGAAATGGGTCACATCTAGCTTGTGCCCACTCCAAGATTAGAAAGGAGTCATACCATCAACATGCTTATGAGGCACCCTATTCTATATGTAGGATGCATAATTTATAGCCTCGGCCCAAAACTTTGGTGGCAAAGTCATAGCCTCCATCATGCAAGTTGCCATCTCCGTCAGTGACCTGTTCTTTCTCTCAATAATACCATTTTACTATGGTGTGTAAGGGATCGAATGCTGCATCTGAATACCTTAATATTTACAATACCGAATGAACTTAGACTTGACATACTCACCACCATTGTCAGATCTTAGGATCTTGATTTTCCTCCTAGACTAGTTTTCAACCAAGGCTTTAAAGACTTTGAAGAGGTCAAAAACTTCATACTTATGCTTTAGGAAGTGAACCCAACAATACCTGAAAAAGTCATCTATGAAGGAAGGGAGATGTTATTATTCTCCCTTAAGTCAAGTCAAGTCCTCTAAATTTGATCCTCCTTACCACTTATTTGAGAAATCAGGAAGGGAGATGTTATTCTTCTCCAAGAGTTGGGTCAACATGTCAATTTTCTTCTTCATACAAGAACTCTCAGGATGATAGCCCTTATTGCAGTATGCACACTTGCTCATTTAGCCTTTTTTCTTCTTCTTTTGGGATTTCTTCTTAGAACCTTGGGGCTCCTATTGAGACTTGTTCTTGTCTCTCTTTTTCTCAGGTGATTTTTTAGATTTTTTCTTTCTTTTTGAATCCACCCTTGAATCTCCAGTAACCAAAGCTTGGTATTTGGAAGGTTTTATGGTGCCCATCATCACCAACTTATCTTGTTACTGTGTAAGGGATTCCATGAACTCTGCAAGATTAGGCATCTTCCAGGCTCAAGCTATCAACTTGGTGGCATGGAAGGTTGAAACAAACACTGAATAGTCAGGGCCAAGCTTAGAGAGTATGGCCAAAACTAGTTTCTCTTCCTTCTTTTCGATCCCACACTGTTTTAGCTGCAAAACAAGGGCTTTAAACTTGGAAAAATAGATTTGCAAGGATTTGAAGCTATTGGGACTCAAGGAGATCAGATCATTCTTGATTTGATGTCCTCTCATCTCATCTATCTTACCAAAAATATCTACAAGCTTCTCCCACACTTCATTAGGTGATGTTAATCCATCAAGATGGAAGAGGAGGTCTCTTGAAATGCTCAGACACAAAAGACCATAGGCCTCATCCCTCTTGTTGTGCCATTTTATTTTCTCTGCAGATGAATTGTGCTCTACCTCAGTTTCCATAGTCACCCTGTAGAGACCTTTCTCTCTCAACAATATCTCCATCTCATCTTTCCACTCAAAGAAATTGAATGGAGTCAAGATGATCTTCTGAGATTGGTCCATAGCTCAGAAACTGTGCCCTTCAGTCAGCAGAATATGCTCCCAGTCAAGATGTTGAACCTAGAATAGAAATATGGAAGGAGAGAAATCAATCTACAAAGGATCTGATACCATGTGGAAATTGAACCCAAGATATAGAACAATTACACTCACAAAATTGCTAATCAATCTGCAAAATTAACACCAAAGGAGATTGAAATTCGAACATAACACTAATCTGTCTTGAGTAAGTGTACAATAGACAAACTTATGAAGTAATAGGTTTCTGTAATATATAATTACATGAGATATTTGAATGCATAAATATGCCATTCGAAATAGTAAAAAACAGACTTACCAAAACTAGTCAAATCCCCCATAGGTGCATAAAGCAGTTTCCAAATCTAGGTAGATGCTCACCAATTGGATAAGTCAAGTGGGAAAGCTAAATAGGGATGGAAATAAAACTCATACATGATTTTATTTGGAGGAAAGGATGGAGGATGATGTGGGAAAAAAACAAGGAAGTTACCACTAGTCTAGCTTTCCCTTTGCCTTAAATCAGAAATAAAATAAGGCAACTTTACAAAAAAAGAAGATATGCACTTTGGAGAATCTAGAATAAAAAATACATGCTAAAATGGGTTTCCAAGATGTTTTCCAAGTGCTCCGTGACTTATTTTTAGCATTTCTTGACTTCTAGGACATGCAGAAGGCAACTAGCATAGAGTGGAATCTAGGAAACTAGGTAATAAGAAAAAAATGATTAAATTAATGTCTAAGGTAGGTAACTATGGTTTGATTATTCTAAAAAATGTACATGCATGTTGCAATGCACATATTCACGTATGACATGTGAGTTGCAATGCACATAGTAGTGTGTGCAACCCTAGATTCAACATAAAAATATATTAGACTGATCTAGAGATCATGCATCAATGGTCATGCACATCTATAGTGTTTTGGCCACTTCAATCCTAATTGTCCTTTTGTGTACCAACATAATGGATGTCAGCACTCAAACAGAGAAGTGCCATTTTGGTTGATAACACTACACTGACTCAAAATAGAAAAAGAGGCTATAGTCAATGATAGAGCAAAGGATTTTGAAGATAGGCGATGACTAGAGCATGTGATTTATTTGGCATGCAAAGATGCACCTGAAATTATTCTGGATATTCTTGCAGAGGAAAAAGTGTCAAGGTTAAGTAACATTTTTTCATACCTAAGAAAAGAGAATGAGGAATTATAGGGAAGGGTGGTACCTTGAACACCGCCTGAACAAATTTCAGAAAGGAAGGAACTGATTAAGGACACTGTGACATAGATATTGGAGCCAGAGAAGGTAGCTCAGGTAATCGCAGAAGACATCACAAAATTTTAAGGAAGACCAGTACAGGATGACGAGTTGAACCAGCTTAATGTGAAACTTAGCGAAGCAGAGGTGCAACTCAAAGCATTGAGGGGATTTATCAGGAGTCAATATGACTCCCCCATTAGAACAAGTAACGAAAGCACCAAAACTAAAATAACTACAACATCGGTTCAACAAGGAATGCACAAGGAAGAAACAAAGAAAAATGCACTTAGACAAGCTCCAAAATAAAGTAGAACAAGTGGAACTAAAGGAAATGGAAGGACTGACACAACTGAAGACCAAATGAGAGAAAGTCCAGAAGATGGGCGTTGAAAACCCAACAGAATAGGCGATGGAAGAGTGCACAACAATCAAGACGTCAGCCAAAGAAATTGTCAACCAAGTCAAGGCAGCATATGATGACTTCCAGGAACATCTCAATGCATCAGTAGTGTCCATCTAGGGTGCCTCGAGGGAAAGCCACAAGTTTGTTTTGGGGGCCTGTTGGCATAGGTCTAGAGGACACAAAGTTCAGTATCATCAATGATGAGGAGGGAATCAACAAGAACAAAGGACCAACCACGAAGGGAAAAGAAGCCGAAAAACAAGGAAGTTTGGTCAAGTTATTTAGTAGTCGGTCAATTGGACCATTTTTTAGTAGCCAACTGAGCCTATAAATAGAAATAGACATGTAATCATCATCATTATTTAAGTATGAATCAATCGATAAGATCTGAGAAAGTTGTCAATGTATCTGGTGTTATTCGGTGGTGTATGATTTCACATCTGTGGATTATAATATGATCTTGTTGTTTGGTAGCTTCTTTCGGTGTTCTCTAATGTGAATCTATTTTACGAATGAGGATGATTATGCACTATATTTGTCGTTATCTCTTATGAATGATGTTCTACACTAGTTTAATGCTTGTTGATGCATAGCTGGTTAGATACATGTTAATGCAATTCAGAATTCTAGCTATGCTGCAAATGGTTAGATATTGGTTAATGCAACTAGGGTAGCATAATAGTAAGGTATAAATATGGGTTTCTGGTTGTGCTGCAAATGGTTAGGAATTAACACATGTATCCTCCCCACTAGAAAAATGTGGTTCCTGTAGCTCCCCTTAAAAATCTCAGGTGAGACTGCACTCACTTCGCGAGTGTTGCTGGAAAGGGTAAATCCTTTCCGGGACAATGTTTAAGGATACTGTGTTGATGCTTGTTGACAGTAGTGCAAAGTGAACCCCTGGTGATAGAGATTTGTCTCAACACCAATCCATAAAATAATTGAAGAGGCATGAAACCAGTTTCTTTGTTTATAGAGTTTTTGTAGACCCATAGTGCCAAAATTAGACTTAAGTGTGAGTTTGATTTATGTTCCTCCACTATCTTGTGAAGCATAGTTTTTAAAACTTTGTTAATGGATTCAATGTCACACCCCTGTTTTGACCCCATTTGTATTTAAATAATATGATGTAAATAATCATGGTGTGGAGCTCAAGGAAAAATCCCCACCATCGATTTAGTGTTTTGTTTCAGCAATTAAGATTTAGGATGATGGTGTTTTTATGCTAGCTGAATGCTATAAGTTTGGAGATCATGTTAAATTTGCAATTTTTAATTAAAATCCTACAACCAACTATGTCAATGCAACAAAATGAGTTGGGGCATGATTTTTACTAAGGATAAGGTGGGAGATTGGAAGAGTGGGCAGAAATTCAAAATGGGCAGAGCACCTATTTCTGAAAAACATTTCTTAATTTTCTTGGGTAAGCAAAACACCAAAACATCTGCCTTTCCCTCATGCAGTGGCATTTCACCTTCTTCCCACGATTTGGGGCAATGCGTGGAATGTTTTTGGGATCCAATCTTCATTCACGGGGCAAGTAAAATCGCTCTGAGTCTTGATCCTTCAAAAAAAATTCCTGTTCTATGAATTGTTTTTCCTTTTACGATTTTCCTTTATGTTAGTCGTTTCCAGAATGTGCATGCTCAGAACCATGTTTGTGTTTTTGAATTAAAGGAGCAACAAAATGTTTTTGATCCTGTCATTGTAGTAGTCGGTCTGGCTCAGGCAATGCCCAAAGTTTCCTAATTGTTGTGTGTGTGTATTCCTTGGTTCTATTACATTTTGTTAATCCCAAAACTGAGATTGCTATGTGTACATCCTCGTTTTACTTATGAACTGATTTAGGGAATGGAAATGGATTTTGGACTTGCTTGATAAACCTAGTGTGTGAAGGAACCTTATAGACCAATCTAGAGGGCTAGTTTTCTTCTTTGCATACCCTGAATAGCACTGGAAGGGAAGGCATGGACTGAGGGACTATGTAGCAGAGAAGGGGATGCTTCCTTGTGTTGGTTGTGTAAATGTATAGAAGCCAGGCTAGATCTGATGCAAGTGTCCATAGCTCTGGGATTAAGCTCACTAGATTAGCAGCTAGTCTTTCCACCTCCTTGGTATCTTGATAAACCCAACTGGAAGGATTGCTTAGCTGGTAACCTGATAAACCCATTTGTTCGATTGGCTATGTGGTATGTGAATTTTGGCTAAGTGTAAGCCATTGTCTGTGTAAGCCTAATAAACCCAACTGGAAGGATAGATTTTCTGGTAGCTTGATAAACCCATCTGTTGGCTTGGCTGTGACTTGTATAAATTTTGGCTATGTGTAAAACACTACCTCTGTAATCCTGATAAACCCAAATGTGTTGGTTTGGCTGATTTTCATTGTATCCTTGGCTATGGGGAAGTCTGCTAGTGTTCCTTATTATTTGGGGAAATCATGCCCAACTCAGTGGTGACAGTTGTGTTGAGATATTGAAGAGCACATTGGCATATGGTTGGGTGGAACGTTGCAACGACATAGCTGGTTGTGGGACAAGCTTCTGATAAAGATAACTATCTCTTGTGTTTCAACCCTGAAACTATACTTGTTTATAAATTAATATGAAATGATGAATGCTTGAATGAAATGTGTTGTATATTTCATGAATGATGCCTCTATGTGTGTAATTACTTCAATGAATTTTCTAAGTTTTTATGAAGTTAGATCGTCCGGATTGGTGATGGCATAGATGTTGGAAATCAGTTTTATACATAGAAATTTTCATGAACATATCGAATTTCCACATATTTTCCCTTCTTCAATTCCCTTTCTACAACTTGTTGGATGCAGGAAGCATGATGTAGGATGCGGGATGCGAAAATGTCATTTGGTGAAATCTAGTTTCCGTAATTCCCTTTCCACAACTTGTGGGATGCAGGATGTGAAAATTTCGTTTGGCGAAATCTTCTTTCCACAATTCCCTTTCTGCAACTTGTGGGATGCAGGATGTGGGATGTGGAAATGACTATGGAAAATATCCCATTCCGTAACTATATCTCGGAAATGACCATTCCTCATGCATGATGTGAAATGTGGGGTGCGGGGTACGAGAGTGAAATTTCGATATGTTTCTGATTTCGCAAGTGAAGCTCTCTGCACCGTTGATTCTCTATGGGATGATTCTTAGCTGTTGATCTAATTTTGGATGTAGAATAGACCATGACAGTTTATTTCTACTGTAATTCTTCTCAGTCATTCTATCTCTCAATGGTTGGGAAAGATGTAGATTTTATAGATGGTATGGATCAGAATGTTAGCAGGAGGAATTCTTGCTTTTGCAGATCTGAAAAACAAAAGGAAATTCGGGAATCACCATATGAATGCAAAATTAAAGATGGCTAACTAAGGTAGTAGAAGATTTGGGTCACATTATCTCCTCCAGGGCAGGAGGGGACATGACATTCAAATTAGCCATTAGCTTGTGGATATTAGGGAGTTAATTTTTCATGGTGAAAACCCAATTCAAAGCTCATCTCAGTCACCATCTGATTACGAAAATGAGATTCGTGATCGGTAACTATGGCTTGAGGAACCCCAAACCTAGATATGACATGATTGAAAAGAAATAGGGTGGCATTATTACCATCCTCTGCATATGTAGGCATAGCCTCAACCCATTTCATACAGTAATCGATAGATACAATTATGTAACCATGCCCTCCAAATGAGGTAGGCTTACAATCCATATAATTGATCCCCCATTTGGAAAAAGGGCCAATGACAATAATGGGGTGTAGCATAGTAGGGTGGGTGAGACTCTTCAGATAAAACATCTGACACAGTGGGAATTTCTCTACTACTTCATGGAAATGTTTGAAGATTAAGGGCCAAAAATAACCAGCATGAAGGATTTTTTGGGTTGTAGCTTATCTCAAAAATATGACTGCCATATGCTCCAGAGTGGAAATCATTCAGAACTTGTTCAGCCTCTTCGCATGTCAAAAATCATCAAAAAAATTAGTCAATACCACATCGATATAAGGTATCATTGGTGATGTGATATTAATTCAAGTGGTGTTGGGTGCGACAATGATCATCACAAGATAGATCATACTAATATAGTTGAGTATAGAAGTATATGATAATATATCCATACCAGGGGTCAGTCATTCTAATCAAGAAAAAACACTCATCAGGGAATGAGTCGGTGGGATCAATTTCCATCATATCATAGGGAAGGCCATATATTAGCCCTAGAAATAATAGTGACTTCTTGGAAGTAGATTTAGTGAACTCAAGGTCAAACTCTTGTAGGATGACAATCCAACAAGATTATTTCCCTCCCAGTACCTGACAGGTCAGAATGTAATACATGGGGTTTAGGTTCATGAGATAAGTAGTGGTGCGAAGTAAAATGTAGTGATAAAAATGTTGCATAGCTAGGAATGTATCTAAATCCAACTTTTTGACATGTGAGTATCAGGTTTCAGATTCTAATAGACTCTTACTTAGATAATATATCACATGTTCCTATTTGTTTGCATATTTCTGCATTAATAAAATACCGATGATAGTAGTGGAGCCAACAAGATATGAAAGAGAATATTTTGAATAATAGGAGGGATGTAATACATGCGAGTGCATAATATCATGTTTCAAAATGTCAAAATCTTGTTGAGACATAGCATCCTAGATGGACAGCGTGTTCTTTTTCAATAATCGCATGCATCCATGTGTCTTTTCTGCAAAATTGCACACAAAATGACTCTGAAAGCTTTCCTTCCCTTCCAAAATTTGAAGTTGTGTAATATTAGTCGGTGGAGGAAAGGCCAGAATGATGGTGATTTTCAAAGTACCGATACAAATACTATCCCCAGAAACAAAAAATTCAAGTAGGCGTCTAGTCTCCACACTAAAAACACATTTATATGGATTGAGACAAATATAATAATGACGACATCTAAGGAAAATGGACATAAGATTCCCTGAATGATCCTCTCATCATTCTGAATGGGAAGGTAGGTCATCCAGGTAAGGTTCCACTATATTCTTGATATCGTGGAAGGCATAGGACAATGCTTGTAGGAACATATCTCCAACATCTTTCAAGACAAAAGGAATTTTACGGTAGGTGAAGGTTCCCCATGGGAAAATTAATGCAATCTTATGTTGATCAACGAGTAGTATCTCGATTTGATTATATCCAGAAAATCCATCCAAAAAGGAAAAAATCACACTTCTAGCAAATTTTTCGATGATCTAATCGATGTAGGGAGTGGGGTAATTGTCCTTAGGACAATCCTTATTCAAATCCCCAAAATTGATACAAAGCCTCATAGTGCCCTCTTTCTTAGTGACATGAACAATATTAGACACCCATTCAGTCAACGGGACAGGGTAGATGAAACCAGCTTTTATTGTTGTATATTTCCTAGGTGGACTTGACAGAGTTTCTACCTAACAGGTTTTACAGCTGGGTAAGTCTTGATCTCATGGATAACTATCGATGGATCAATCCTAGGCATCTCCTCGTAACTCCAGGGAAAAAATATCAAAATTGTTTGAAAATGGCCTAGTAAATTTCAATTTTTGTCATTGTATAATTTTGGCCTATGTAAATGTGTTCAATAGTTCCAGGTTTCACTGATATATCGACGGGGATGGTATAAGTAATGTTACACAAATTCCTTTCAGAATCAACACCTTGCAACAACATTGGTGATTGAGGATGTTCAACGATATAGGAAGTTATGAGAGACACAAAATTAGGTTCTACCAAATTAAAATTAGGAAGGAAAGAGGATCTGTGATGATGGTCTTCACATAAATATTCATCCAAACTCATAATCTCCATAATGGACTCATCTGATGAGAAATTATGTAAGAGATAATCAAGAGTAGGGAGAGGGGAATCTAGTCAATAAGGAAGATGGTAAGGATATGATGATACTAAATGATGGTCATTGATGTATGCATTAGAAGTGGATTGGATGTCATGGTATAAGGATTTGGGAGGACTCACGAAAGGTGTTTCAACAATTAATTTACCTTTCAATAGGCCACTGATAGTGGAGGATATCATGTTCAACATGGAAATTTGAGTGATAGGAAGGAGAGAACTAGATGGAAAGACTCCCATAAGGGAAGATTCTTTCATAATTCTGACTCCTACGGTATGATATGAAGGGGGTGACTTCCCCAACAAGGGAACATTATTTGTTGTGATGGAAGTGACATCTAGGGAGTAATAATCAAGTTGATCGATAGTCACAATCTTTCCCTAGTGAGGAAATTGGAGAACACGAAACATCGATGAGGTGAGTGCCATCATGGAGTAAGAAAATTCCTCCTTAATAAAAGGTTCTAATTGAATGAAGCTTCGACCACTTATACCTGAATATAGATAGTATTTTCCCCAAGTTTAATAGATAAATTCAAAACAATCCATAGGGATGGAAACCTCATCCATCAAAATATTTTAATGTGATCGATGAACGGTTAACTTCAGGAGAACCAATGGCTCTCCAACAAGACATAGATAACACTGAAGTGGATTCTCCTTCATCTAGTAAGGTATGATGAACCTTCATATCAATCACCTTGGTCACGATTTAAAATGCAAGTTGGTGAGATAGTCTCGGTTTCAAATTCCCCACATCAAAGGTAAACATATTATAAATATTCATATCTAGAGCCCCAAAAGTTGACAACAAGTTTTTACATTATGTAGGATAAGTTTGGAGTACTTCCAGAGTGGACATAGCGCAAGGTGTCTGAGATCTATCTTTGAATACATTATAGAATTGGGCATCTCAACCACTAGGATTACACACTAATTTATGGATCAGAGTCTTAGGAGCACGTAAAATTGCATCACAGATGGGTTTTTCGATGGTAATAGGGATAGTAGAAGGAGGCATAGAAGAAGTATTAGTAGGAGTCTTCTCAAAATAATCTCCTTCATCCTTTTTATCTGGAGTTTTATCATATGTATGATTTCACGTAGTTATCCCAGTTGTTTCGACGGACATCATCTTGATTTCTTCCATGGAAGAAGAGGCACCATGCAAAGAGGCATGGTGTATTAATTGATGTTGAGATGGGAAAGGGTCGATCAAGACTTCCAGTGTAGGATTATTTTTCAAAACTATGTTAATCTCTTCACGTCTAGGACAATCCTTAGTGAAGTGGTCATCTTGACACAAAAGGTAGGGATAATTAGATTTATTTTTTAGTTTTGACTCATTCTATTGAGCCGTATTCTTTGGAGTCTCCTGTTGGTTTCTGTATTTTTTTATTTTCATTTACCTTTATTTTTATTTCTGGGTGATTGCAAGGATTGTACCTGGTTCACTTTAGCGGAAATAGTAGGAGTAGAGGAGGTAGCAGGAGAATAAGTCTGTTGCTTGGAGGGTTTCATTGTGGATGGGGCTTGGATTGTACCTACAACGCCATCCATAGGAGTTTCAAAAGGTGTCTTGGTGTTTTTTAGGGAATATCCTACCTTATGACCTAGGGTCTAGGGTCACCAACATACCAATTAAACTTGCAGACATTCAGCTATATGAGAATTTAACATAGAAATAAGGAAGAAAGTAAGTGTACCTTGTTTATGAAGGTTGGTCCTATATTTATTTTTCAATCCAAATGCTCTAACATATTCTATGGATATTCTCACCTGCCAAATAGATAGACAACTTCATGCAATATCTTAGATGTTATACAAGAGATTAATGAAATTATAATGATTGAATAAGACAACAATATCATTCATGAATCATAACACATAAGAAAACTAGTGCACCAATTTGGAAGAAAGTCTATCAATATTGATAATTAGTGATGAAATATTACAACCAATATCTGATACAAGTCCTCCTCTCCTAGCCAAGGAATTGAGTTCTGCTACTCCAAGATATCCAAGGGAATTTCACCAGCATAACCTTGCTCTCCTTTTGATATATTTATCCTCAACCCCTACCCTATATTTATACTTGATGAATGAGAGGAGTTATTAAGGTTGATATGGTTGAGGAATTTGGGAACGTTATGATTACGATCCCAACATTCCTTAACTAAACTTGTTTTATTTTTTATTTTTTGGCTTAAAGCACTTGCAACTATTGATACTAGAAAGTCACGAGTCACACATAACTTTTATAAATGAAACCCACAAATGCAAACTATGATCATTTAATCGTGGGTTGTATATGTATCTAATCACGAATGTATCATGGGCTTCAATGGAAATAGTCACAAATTCACCTTAATATCTATATAAAAAATAGGCAAGACTAGCAGGATGAAGATGCATCAAAACACATGCACATCTATAGAGTTTTGGGTACTTCAATCCACTTTTTACTTTTGTGTACCGACACTTTGAGTGTCAATACTCGAATAGAGAAGTGACATTTCACAGGATAATAGATGCCCCTTAATGTATGAGGTTAGAGGGAAGCGATGGTCGAAATACATTACAATATTTATTCTTGGAGAACTCAGTTACCAACGATGCAAAGAGGTAATTGAAACATACATATCAAAGTTATGTACAAAATCATTTCTAAGGATGCCATGCTCAATAAAGTGCAACATTAGCTCCGTTACAATATTTGATTGCATCATATTCTATGGGAAACAAGGCCATGTATATATTACAATGGTGGATCAAATCCACAATATACAATGATGAGTATTCAATATATGGGAGTAGTGTTACTGAACATAACACAATCTTGCGCAACACGGGTTATAGAGATATGAACCTAAGGTCTTCATCCAAATCCATAGGAACCAGTACAAATCCTACCATGTGAATATGTAAGTTGAAGTCGAACATGGAGAGAATTCATCAAAATGTCAGTAAATGAGTGATGCTGACAACTAAAGAAAAGGATTTCATCAATGTGAAAAGTGAATCCTAAGGTACCATGATTCAAACTCTAGGTCTTCATCTTCAATAGATGCTGATGAGAAACTGTAATGTGAGGAGGAAGGCAATGAATCCTTCAATAGATCACAAGAGTAAATGGAAGACTATATGAGGGAAGATAGACACAATGAATTATCAATTATGATAATGATGGGAGTCGTGATGACTAGATAGAGGTAAAAAACCTTGAACAGTGAGAACGACACAGAGATAACCCAAGGAATCTTTAAAATTTTAGATAGGACAACTAGACTTATCTATCATGTAGGAGACATGATCAGATTCTCCATGTATAAAGGACAACTGAAGGAGTAAAAACTTGAAGTAATAGCTGAACTGGAAGTGAAAAACTGAGACATGAGTATCAGGAAGTTCAAAGAGTTATTTGTCCAAGGATGACATGTTGCCACTTCTTATAGCCTAAAGAGTGAAATTCTTCCTTACCTTTATTATTAAGTTTTAACGAGTCCAAGAAGGTCAACTCAAGTCTCTCTTCAGTTTTTACAAGCTTGAAGAGGGGAGAGAATAATTCTTGATATGTCACTGATTCATGGATTTTACGAGCCCGATTTAGTATATGATTGTTGGTGTTTTCATATTTTTGAGATTTTGAAAACTCCGAAGAAGACTCTAGGGGAGTTATTTTTCATACAATTTAGTCTCTTGAGGCCGAAAAAGTATAAAACAATCCACAGAAGAACTCTCTTAGATCTTGAAGGACTAAGGCATACCTTTTTCGTACTTAGTCGGAAAGGTCCGAAAAAGGGGTAAAATAATACCAGACCAACACACCTTCAAAAGCGTCATATAGTCTGAGTTTAACAAGTGTGAAGGAAGGAAATATCACTAAGAAAGTTCCATTTGTGTTTATGAGAAATGGGACTTACAACAGTAAACTCAGTGCTTTGTTCTTTAGGTTTTAGAGAGCATGACAAAGACATAAAATACGCTCGAAAGTTTTTTCATATTTGGGTCTAGAGCATGAAAAATAGAAAAGTAAGCTCATACTAGGGGTTCCTTTTCTGTAAGTTTAGTCCTCCAGGTCTGGAAAACAGATAAATATATACCTGAAGATACTCTTCTCAATTCCATAGAAAAGAGAGTGTTCCTTTATTGTAAATAATATACATGGTCCAAGAAAGAGATAACTTACCACCAATGTATATGATCATTCAATTTACCTTAATGAGTATTAAGAAACAAGTTTACTCAGCTGTCTAGTCTATTTTTAAGGATTCAAACCAGGGCCTAAAGAAAACTCCATAAGAGAGGGGAGCCTTATAATTGGGTATAGCTTGTAAAAAGATGCCAAATGAGGTTCATTTTGTCATGAAAAACAACTAAGAAGGTTCCTGCAAACCTAACATAACTATGGCATGGATACCAAAAAGATAATAAAGTGTTCTAAACTAGGGTTACCCATGTAAAGGAGGCCCTATACATGGAAGAACAATGATGTGTACGAGGTAAAAGTCATTATACACCATAGTCCGTGTATGAAAAATCCAACCTAGGGTTAAGAGGAGGATAAGGTGAGAGTGCAAAGTCTCCAATGAATACCAAATCCTACCCTATATATGATAAGAATCAATGTTTCGATCATTCAGGACATGTTGCAGGTAGTAAAAGACCATGATATTAGTTCATATATTAAAAACCAATTTTAAACTATAGAAAGTGGGAATTTTTTTAAATTTTTTTACTATAAATAACCCAAAATAAAAAATAAACATACCATTTGGAATTTTAAATATATTTGGAAATTTTACCTTTGAACTTCAACTGATCATAGTGTAAAATCCAGTGGACCAAAATCAAATCCACAAGTTGTAGGTTGGTAATATCTCCTTACTCTTTCATTTAGTCCTTTCCAATTTAGTTTTTAATGATAAATTGAGTGGTTTTTTTCTTTCCCTAAAAGCTTCCCAAGGTACTCGTTGGTGCCCTTCATTAGACCTGCAAGTGAAACTTGTATTTGTGGGTTTCCTGTAGTGCAACCCTTGTGTGATTCACGTTGTGCAAAAAAAATATTCATGAATACTGCGCGAGCTCAATTTTTTCATAAAATTATGAATGAAAAATATTTTGATGGATTCTAATGAAGGATAATTTTCTTTGGAAGTAAAAAAATGGTTCTAGAATGGAGACAATGAGAGCATGAGCACCTGGATTGAGATTCCATGCAAGATGCCGCCACTTTACAAGCTTTACAAAGATGCGGCTTGTTAAATTTCTATTGTACTTCAAATATGTGTGCCCAAGTCCACCTTTTAGAGACCTTGGTGAGCTATTGGGATCACGAGCTTGGGCTCTTTGAACTCCAAGGAGAGACCTTGTAATTGAAAATAGATGATATTTACTTCATCACAGAACTATCTCACTGGGGTACACTTGTGAACTTGGAGGGTACTGTTCGGGGTGATGACCCTCTAAGTGTGCAAGACTACGTCAACACCTACTGCTTGTTGGGGACACAAGTCTTGATTTCACAATTTAGCAAATTTCCATTGAAGGTTATGGTAAGTACCATTACTATGGTTATTGGTTCATCTACCCTACATTTGGCAACATGGACCCACATGCATGTTGTGGTGGAGTGTATGTGGGGTACATTGTTTGATTGGTGTTCAATATTGCTCTCGATAATGAAGAAACATCCATCTGATTGCAAGAGGGTTCAAAGGAAAAACTTTGGGTATGACAGTATCTTAGTTGTGTTGTTCTTCGAAAGGGTTCTTTCCCTCAGTCTCGCAGTATATTTACTACCATGAACACCATGTGAGCCTAGAATCACACAGCGGGGTGACATTTTCCTCCATCAAGGAGGCGACGGTGGGATCTAGAGTGGTTACGATGATGATTTCTATTTCTGGTGGGATCGATAGGTGCCTGCTCTTGGGCAATTCCTTATGCTGGAATAAATTTCCGTGGAGATCTAGAAATCATCCTCTCTCCTAGAGGAGCATGGGGGGAGATAGGTATGTATTTCTCTCTTTTAATATTTGATTTTTATGATATTTTATACATAAAATTATATATACATATGTATGTGAGTTTGAACTTCTTTATGTTTATATGCAGATGTTGGACCAGTACACTCTGATGGCCATCCCATAAAATTATATATACATATGTATGTAGTTTGACTTTCTTTATGAGTGCTTCCACCCCATGAATGAACTGGAAAGATGAGAAACTAGTAGAAATATTCACATTAGTCTGGTATGCCCAAGGTGTAGGATACTGCATGATATGTCAATTTAACTTGCTCGTGTTGATAGTGCGCTTTAGAATGGTTTTCAAGGTTTCATTAACCGCCTCTACTTGTACATTCACATGAGGTTAAAAGGAAGATGAATAATCTTTCCTAAACCATAGCATGGTGGTCAAATCAGTCATCATTTTTTTCTGAAAATGACTACCATTGTTAGTGACAATATGCTTTGGTATACCGAATAGAGCAATGATTTGGTTGAAAATGAAATAAGTTGTTTCTTAGCCATCATATTTGAAGGTAAGAATTTCCTCTTTCCACTTCATAAAGTAGTCTATAGCGACAATGATGTACTTGTGTCCCCCAATAGAAACTGGGTTACACATCATGTAACCACCCCCCACTTAGTGAAGGGCCCTACTGCGATGATGGGGAACAAAGGAGTAGGATGTGACCACATATTTCTATTATAGAGATGACAAGGATGAAATCAATTTATAGCTTCCACACAATCCTTAAAGATAGTGGGACATAAATACTCATCATGTAAAATATTTTGGGTTGTTGCTAACCTAGATAAATGACCCCCGCACGCTCCGCTATAGAAATCATTTAGGACATGCTTTTCCTCCTCGTGGGTGAGGCACCGATGTAAGATTGAATCTACCCCTCATCAATACATGGCATCACCAATGATAAGGTAGTTATTAGTATTAACCCGCAACTTATGTCGATCTTCCCTCAAGAAGGACGCAGGACACTTAAGAGTCTGTAGATATACTAGGATATCTCCCTACCAGGGATCAGAGGTTGAGATAAAAAAGACATACTCATCTAGGAATGAGTATTCTTCCACCACTATAGTATCTTCCATAGGGAACTCCGATATCAATTTTGTGAATACTAAGGATTTTTTGGACTTAGCAGATTGAAAATCCAAGTCAAACTCTTGGATGATGACTATCCATTTATTGAATTTTCCTCTGATTATACATCAGGATAAAACATACTAGAACGGATTCACATCTGCAACCACTATGGTTTTCCTTTGCAATATATAGTGAAGTATCCTCTTAATAGCATAGACCGTTGCCAATGCAAACTTATTAACATGTGAGTACCTAAGTTCAGGACATGTTAATTCTCAACTAAGGTAGTAGACAACACTCTCTTGGATATTTTCATCCTCCTGAACTAGTACTACTCCTATGTTCAAATCGGATGTAGCCAGATACAATATAAAATATCTAGTGTAATATGGTGGGTGCAATAAAGGAGCCGACAACAGATCCTTCTGCAATTTCTCAAAAGCGATTTGTGTGGTTTCATCCCAAAGAAATGGGGTGTCTTTCTTCAACAAGTGCATGAAACCCTTTGTTATCTTGGCATAATTGACTATAAATCCTTGAATAAAATTGGATTTCCCCCGCATACTTTGTAGTTTCATGATAGAACAAGGAGGGGGCATATTTACAATGGCCTCAAATTTTAATGAATCCACCTGTATTCATCTATTTGACACAATGAACCCTAGTAACCTCCTCGACTCGACGTAGAAAACACACTTGTTGGGATTCAATCATATTTTATAATTCCTACATCGTTGAAAAACCATACGAAGATGATTTGGATGGTCCTTCCTCTTGCGAGAACGGAAAGGAAGATCATCCAAGTAAGGTTCAACAATATTCTTTATATCGTGGAAGGAAAAATTCATTTCCTGCTGGAAAGTAGATCTAACATTTTTCAAACCGAAGGGAATTTTTTTATACACAAAGGTCCCCCAAGGACAAATGAAATATGTTTTTATGCTAGTCGTTTGGTTTAATATGAATTTGATTATACCTTGAAAAACTGTCCATGAACGATAATACCTCACTATCCGCACAAGAATCAATAATATGGTCGATGAAGGGCGTGGGGTAGTTATCCTTGGGACATGCATTGTTTAAGTCATGAAATTTGGTGCAAACACATAAAGTCCCTTAATTTTTATCAACAAGAACAGGGTTGGATACCCATTGTTCCAAAGCAATTGGGTAAATGAACCCAACCTTCAGCAGTTTCTCCACTTCAGCCTTCACATCTGCTACTTTCTATGGATTTAATGGTCTAATTTTTTGTTGAACAAGTTTTGTGATGTGATAGGAATGCATTTAATGTTCAACTATAGCTGGATCAATTTTTGGCATATCCTCATATGTCCAGGAAAAGACGCCATGAAATTCCTTAAATAAGGAAGTATATATGGCAATCTCTTCCGGAGAATAGTTTGCACCAATACAAACATTTTCCATGACATTAGGGTTTGAAAAATGTTGATTGGAATGGTACTAGAGATATTTTACATATTCCCCTTAGCAAACACTCCCTCCTTGGGTAAAGGATTAATTGGAAGATCAACACCCTCTAACAATCTCACATAGGACTCCTGATTTTGAATTTTGCTTAACTCTAGAAGAAATAAGGACTTATGGTGAAGGTATTCAAAAATATTTTCCCGTCGAATCATATCTTTTAGAATGGCTTTGTCTCAGGGAAAAACCATATCCAATAAATCATATGAGTACGTACAGTTCTCTTCCCAAGCGGGCAGATAGGATTCATCTGAATCCTCTTAGACTGAATAAGGAGTTGCAATGGAATCAATAGTGGCATTAAAAATAGATTGATAATCTACTTCCACTATAGACAAGGGAACTTGAGGCTCATTTCATGAAGGGAGGACCCAGGGGTCAGTTCTATCTACAACCATCGCGATAAACTTACCTACACTTGTTGAACCTAAGTAGTTAATAAGGGTTGGTATATCGAATGTGTCCATCAATGATGTATACATTACAACACTCAAGATATCATTAGTTGGTTTTAACTGATCAATCAAAGTTACTGTGGACTCATTAGTTTCCAAATTTTCTTTCTGAGTGAAACTAAGCTGGTCAACTGCAATCAACATCCCTTCGTGCAGAAACACTACAACTCAAAAAATGGATGAGGGGATATCACACATTGCATAATTCCAACTTCTCCCCAACAACATATTATAGTCCAATGTGGAATCGACCACTTCAACCTCAACAGACACTGCTTTCCCTTCCAACTTTATTTCAAAATATGGCAGGATACCTTGTGGATGGAAAGACCTTCCGTTGAAAGTAGTAAGTAGAGTGTTTGATGGGACCAACTATAGGGAACCCAAATATTTCCAACAAGAAATCAACATGATGCACGTGGAAGCACCTTCATCAACCATTGTTCATACAACTGTTTTTCCTCCATGGACAACATCGATTGACAAGGCAACATGGTATGGCAGACGTATTTTTACATCCGAAAGGTTAAACTTTTCCAGCAGGCTCGTCGATTCCATACTACCTATGGTTGCTAAGAGTGCATCCCTTTGAGAAGGAAAAATTTGTAGCACCTTCAATGTTGACATTGCACAAGGGTTTTGAGCTAAGTCTTCTACCACAAACTAGTGAGAAACAACCCTAGCATTAGGATTGTGAAATGCTTTCTTGAAGAAACCTTTTGCTATCTTGGGCATTGGTTTAGTTGGTTTATAAATGGTGAGAGGGGTTGAAGCTTCAGTAGTAGACTTACCCTTCTCTTGAGCCTCTAGTTTGTAATTTTTATTTCTTTTTTGAAGGTAAGTGTTGTATCGGACCATGTTGATATAATTGTGATCATTAGGAGCACTAGTTGTGCCCCCAACATAATTCGAAGAAGAAGTTGAATTTTATCCTTGGGGAAAGGGATCCTTTAGGAAGGCTGGTTGTTGATTCTTAAGCATATTTTGTGCTTGTTCCATTAAAAGGAATTGATAAGTAAGGTGGTCCCCTTGGCACAATTTACAAGGAAACTGGACCTTTTTCTTGTCTTTCTTGCCCCCATCAACATTGTTTGTGGGATTTTACTTGTTTTGGTTTCCCTCACCCTTCTTCCCCTTCTTTTTTTTCCCACCAGCCTGCTGATTTCCCTTTTAGGAAGACTACGTAGAATAAACATTAGCACTTTGTGGTGAGAGAGCGACAACCTTAGCCTCCTCCGCTACATATTGTTTCACTGACAACTCATGGAGTTGCATGCCCAATGATTCTATAGTGGGAACATTAACTGAACCAACCAGACCATTGGTATGGGGTCCAGGCTTGGGTTTCTCCTACTCATTTGTAGGGCTCGGTGCCTCAGGGATAATTTCATACAAGATCCTAGACTAAGGGTATATCATATCTAACTATTGGGCCCTGAGGATTTCCTCTTCCTTCGTGATGACCCCTGAAGTGGATACATCCTTAGAAATATAAGGCAGTAGAGATTTCAAGAACCACTTCAACAAAACCTTGAGAGGTATAGTGGATTTAATAATCCTCTTTCTTCTTCACCACTCCTGAATGTGATCGAATATGTGTGTGTCCTTGTTCTGTCGAAAAGTCGACAAGAATTCTATACTGGCATCGTACCAGATAGAAAGCTGAAAGTGATTTATAAACATGGTTGCTAAATCAAGGAAGCTATCATCTGCAGCGAACGAAAGTTCTATGTACCATTTAGCTTCCACATCATTTAGCATTATTTGAAAAACCCTCAACCAAATCGAGTCATCATTCAATGAGTTGGAAGAGCACTATAGGTGAAAATTGGTAATGTGAGCACCTGGATCCTCACCAGCTTTGCCTTCAAATTTAGGGATGTCTGAGGGCAGTCTGATGGGTACAGGTGGCCATGCCACATTGTGTCGCACAGGGTCATTCATTATCTTGCACAAATATGGCAAGTTTAATGTTTCCAGGAAATAAATTTTGGGCCTAACCAGGGTTTGATATTAAGGAGTTTGGGGTGTGAAAGTACCTTCCCCATGGCTCCCAAAAGAAAATATGGGGTTTTCCCCAGCCAACGATTATGATGTGGTTGCATTATTCTGAAAAGGGTTCCACCCAAAAGATAGAGGATTACTCATTTGTGGTGTATGATAGGTGGCTTGACATGCTCCATCTGAAACTAGAGTTTGAAACATAGGAGCAGAAATTCCTCCACTAAATAGTGAAAAGGGAGAGCTCCCAGAAGGGGCGGTCAAAACCTAACTAGAGGTATGATAATTGAAACCAGATGACATACCCACATAAGTAGACAATGGGCCTACACAAGGTGTGGACATAGGAATATTTCCCACATTCCACAGAAAAACCTAGGAAAACAAAGTGATAGAGGAATATGTCCCCCATTCCATTCTTGGGAATCCTAGTGACCACACCAATAGACTAACCTATAACATTGGAGGGTGCTGAGGGATTGAACACTTGAGAACTTGGAGAAAGAGATGCAGTAGATGCACAAGGTCTTGGAGCATTCACCAGGGGAGGTGAGACTCCACTAGCCAACATGGATGAAGTAGGGATAGATATATCTTTTCCTACACTACGGATATCTTGAATCAAAGAAACAACAGATACAGGTGAACTGAACGGAAGGACTTGGACTATCACAGGATCGTTCAAATCAGTTAGAGGTGAATTAACGTTACTTAGAAAATCATCATCCTTCAAGTATTCTATCTCTATGGGTAGGTTTTATTCCTTATTAAGACTAAGTTCCAGCTCACCTGAAACTTTGATAACACCGGTCAGTTTGAAATAACTGTCTATGTCAAGTCTTTGCCTTTGAGGTGGCGATGGAGGATCCACTGTAAACGATGGAGGAAGCTTTTTCAACCTTCTTGACCTATGAAGAGGATGGTAATCCACATCAAATAACATGAATCAAACACCTAAAGTCCAACTAAACATAAACAAACCAAACAACACACACTAAAAATATCATAAGTATCACAGACACACTAGATAAAAGATAAACCTTCCAAAGGAAAGTCTGGGATGGTTAGGGCCCATATCCAACCACTAAAGATCAAAGGAAGGCTACTTGGAATCTCATGAAGATTTCTCTAGGTGAAAGTGTTGGAATCACTCAATCACCCTCCCAAATTATCAACTGAGGTTACCTTCCAAGTCCGTCCTAGAAATACTGAAAATAGCCTTCCAATACCACCTGTGTAAAATCCTAGTGTCTAGAGACTAAGGATACCAAATATACAATGAGATTCTAGTGGAACAGCCGATGTGCATGGAAAGGGTATCTAAGCCTAAAATACCAACAATATTGACACCTCACAGGGCCCAAGAAGTGGTATTTTTAGAATCCTTATACGCACAACAATCCTAGTATACGATCAAACAAGGAAGTGTTGGGGTATCTCCTCAATCAAGTTCTCTTGCAGCCTCATGCTTGGCTCCTGTGTGAGAGGATATTTCCATATTATCCCTTGTAGAAGTGGATTTACCTAAATATGGGCCACTATGTCTGAAATCAAATTGATTTTGGACATTTTAAATCTCCTAGTCCAAAAACCTAGCCTAAGCTAGTTGATGATCGAACCTATAAAAATAAAGTTACTAATAAATTTTAAGTTAATCGTTCTTTTTAATGGATTTATTACTCAAGGGTAGTGGAGTGGGATTGAATGTTGTTTGGACTCAACAAAATGACAGAAAATTATGCATAAATTTTCAAAATGAATGCAACTAACAAGTGCACTTTTTTCCCTTTTTCTTTGTAAATGAAACTAATGAAAAACATTTACAATGATTTTAAGAAACTACAAGACTTTAAATATTTTTTATTTTTCTAAAAATAACAAGAAAAAAAACTAATGCAAAATGAAAACTTCCTTTTGTCTTTGTTTTTCAAAAAATTCAAAAACTTTATGCAACTAAATGCACTTTAAGCAAGCTAAAAAATATGATAATATATGACTGCAAATGATACTAGTCAGATCCTTATAGCAACACTCTTCAACCGATCAAGCAGAGATAACTCAAACCCTGCCATGGCTAGAACTATTTAATTGGTAAGACCAATAGATCCAAAAGTTGGTAAAATGACTCACCTAGACTACTACAACAACAATTCAAGGTATATCAGTGTCCTAAAAGGACTGGAAGACACCAGTAACCTAAA
The DNA here is from genome assembly GCA_001517045.1 of Pseudotsuga menziesii. Taxonomy (NCBI): domain Eukaryota; kingdom Viridiplantae; phylum Streptophyta; class Pinopsida; order Pinales; family Pinaceae; genus Pseudotsuga; species Pseudotsuga menziesii. The sequence goes on along the minus strand of LPNX010646210.1, from coordinate 942 downwards.
ACGACACAAGAATTCAAACCAAGAAGCCAAGTAGGAAAGACCGAACACATTCACAAAAGAAGAGGATTCAGACCAAGAAAAAGTGAAATTCATACACTCAAAGCAACAATACAATGCTAAATAAGAACCCTTACAGACACCTGAGAAGTCAGAAAGCCAAAGCCAAGAAAAACCCTACCAATTTGACCTAAACCTACAGGAAAACATGATTCTCACCAAGACAACCCGCAAACCATTTGTGATTGTACATACAATTATCCCGTGAATACAACATGGCACTCTTGACCGTATCTATTAACAGCCCGTGAAACCAAGCAAAACCCTTATAGGATCAAACATAGAAAACTAGAAAGGAACCCTACGGAACATACCCAAAACAAGTTGGAATTAGATGAAGTTTGAGGTCTAAAATGGGCCTCCTAATGAAAATGATAAAATAATAGTTAAAATAATAAATTAATAGTTAAAATAATAAAATAATAGCTATTAATTTTGGAGGAAGAATGAAAAAAGCTACTTTTTTTTGTTCGTATTTTCAACATATTTCCTTGTGTTTTTACTCAAATTCTGAGTGGGAGAGCTCGTCGGATGTGAAATTTAATTCCACATCCAATGAGTACCCACACTGCATACTTTTGACGGACCCCTCTACCCCAAAAACAAGAAATGTCTGAAAAACATGATGATGACATCATCATCATGTTTTTTTAGGTATTTCTTTTTTTCGGGTAGCGGGATCCATCAAAAGTGTGCATTGTGGGTACTTGTTGGATGCAGAATTAAATTCCCCATCCAACGAGCTCTCCCCCTAAAATTTGAGTAAAAACACAGGGAGATATGTCTAAAATACAAACAAAAAAGTAGTTTTCTTTTATGACAAATATGTCAATTCAACCATTATGGTTGACTCATTTTATTGAAATTCTATTGGTTCTTGAATTC
>LPNX010646206.1:135361-151915 GCA_001517045.1 Pseudotsuga menziesii | reverse complement strand
ATAGAGTAGGCCCAATAGCATAGGCGCCCCTCTAAATATGGCGGCATCCTCCAAATCTGGCGTCCTCCAAAATAGTGTAAAACGTGGGCTTTAAGAGATAGCGCCCTCACTAAAGTAGCTAGCGCTCTATCTCATGGTAGCGCTCCTCTAAAATGGATGTAGCGCCTCCTTATTGTGGTGACGTCTCCAAATATAGTGCCCACTATAATGTGTAGTAGCGCCCTCTAAAATACAATAACGCCCATCAAAATAGCGCCTCCACTAAACTAGCATGCGCCCTCTTTATTTTAGCGCCCATCTCCAATTTAGTAGCACCTCCATTAGTGGCTAGCGTCCCCATTTATTTGTCCTAGCGCCTCCATTTATTTGGCCGCCCTCTAAACTTTGGTGGCGCCTCCATATAATAGCGCCCCTTCAAATTAGTGTAGCGACCTCTCCATAGTAGACGCCTTCCACTACATTTTGATGCGCCCCTCCAAATATGGTGAGGGTTTTAACCAAATCGTGGCTCCATCCTTAGCATGAGCGCCTCCTCTATACTTATGATGGAGGGTTTAACATTAGCGCCCCCATCTTTAGCTTAGGGTTTGCTTTTACATGCTTTTGACTTTAGAACTAGGCTTTAGCCCTTTGTCTTTTCAAAAATATAACTTTAACCTTAGACTTAGGCTTTAGGTTTTTTAACCTTTGCTCCAAAATTATATTTAACCTTAGACTTAGGCTAAAAATAATTTTCCTTAGATTTTATTTTTAAAATTTTTCCAACTTTGACTTAGGAAAACTTAAAAAATAAATTTGAAAAATTAATATCTAGGCCATGGGGGGGTGGAAAACTTTGGAATAAATTTTCCTAGGCTTAGGAACCCCCAAACCCATTTACCATGGTATTATTTGATTTTTTACTCCAAAATCAAATAATATGAATTTTTGACTTAGGGAATTTAATTAATTCCCTAGGAAAAATAGACCTTGCTTAGACAAAAATGGTCTATCTCCTCAACCACTCATCAGAACGACATGGGACTCGAAGCAGTGGCTTAGGGGGTTTCATAGCAATTAACTTTGCATTCATAGCCCCTATTACAAAATGCCATGCTTGAGCGATTACATTATTACATCAAAAACTGAGTTAATTAATCACCATGGGGTGAAATTAATTAACCAGAAAAAATAAATAAAATACAACACAACGAAACTCCGCGAGACTCTACACAAATGTCTAGCATGGTCATGAACCACTCTTTGAAGCCTTAGCCACCTCATGGACTTGACTGGTATGACGCCCGTCACCACTTTGGAGGATTTTGAGTGAAAACCAAACCGATTAAACTCGTTTACACAACAAGATCAATTGGAAAGGGAAAAACACTCGATGAGGGGACTTCCCTAACAACCAGTTCCATGGTGTGGCATCCATATCATATGACCCACACTAGCACATAAAATTACATTAATTTTCCCACGCAGGGGAGCGGACATATCGTTTTACAACGGGGCAATAGCCCTGCAGGAGTGAAAAATCCTCAGATTTTCCAAGGTACAACTTGTACAATTATGTACATCTCCATGTACATGGAGTTGCCACCTAGTCGAAATAGGTGGGCAACAAACCCAGATTTCATTTGGGGTTGTTAAACTGTCTATATGAAACAAGAGCTCTCTTGAGATACTCAAGCATAGCAATCCATATGCTTCATCAAGTCTATTGAAGTACTTGGCTTTCTCTATAGCAGAGTTTGGCTCCACCTTTGTGCCCATGGTAACTCTGTAGAGACCCTTGGATCTCAATTGAATAACCATTTCTGCCTTCCAATCGAAGAAATTGAAAGGTGTAAGCAAGATGTGGGTTGATTTGCAGCTCACTAAACTAAATTTTATCTGGAATTTCTCTAAAAAATGCAGCTCAAACGCTCAAGATTGATTTGCAGCTCACTAAACTCCAACCAACTCTGACACCATGTGAGAATATCGATCTACAACAAGATCTAGGAGCCTTAGAGAAACTCACAAATCGAATTTCATGCAAAACCAACAAAAAACCATTAAAAGAGAACAATTTTACACATGCAATGTGAACTGAAACAGGTTATTATTTTACTGTCTAACATGTAAATATGTTAGTAATAGGTTTATATTACATCTGAAGTGGTTCGTGAGGCTTGGGAAGCCCAAAACGACTGTACATGTGAAATTGGCCAAATTGGCCTCAATCCCCTCTAGGTGGGCCAAACTTGTTCCAACTCGGCCCAAATGGCCACGAATGGATGTGTGGACGTGGCTGAAGTGACTTGGAGTAATCATGACTCCTTGGCATGCGTGGTTGTGCAAAATGAGGTGAGTGAGAGGCTCTAGGTGGCATTAAATGCTCCAAAATAGTCCAAAATTGGACAAAATCCACCTCTGGCGCTCCTAGTCAACCACAATGTCCATATTCAATGAATGGGAGCGCCCCAACAATGATGAGGGCGCAAACGTGGAGGTTTGACTGAGCTGGAGCGCTCATGTAGGTGTGAAAGCCCCAATTTAACTGGTTTTATGCCCAATTAAGCTACCTAAGTCTAAACCATAGTGTATTAATGCACAAATGCAATAAAATTGACTAGGGATTTAGACTAAGGTACTAAGGGGTTGGATTACTTTTCTAACAGTTTTGAGTCTTCCTACTGAAGTCGGCCCAGTCAGTTAAGTGGGGTCGACTTGTTAGGTTAAAAGTCAAGTGACAAAAATAGTATAAATAGAGGAGTTCTGTTCCTCATTTAAAACACACACTCACTTGTGTATAGCGCATAGGAGAGAGAGAGAGAGATATTTGTTGGGAGAAGGCGCACCTATTTGGGGTCTTGTCTTGTACTTTTGATACATCTTATACAGAGGAAGTTTTGTTGGGTTTTCTTCCCCATGAGGGTTTGTCATGATAAATCTTTGTGTTCTTTTGTGTGGCTGTACCTGTCTATCTTTCATTGATCCTTTTGCATATGGTTATGATGTTATAATGCTAAATGTTATAAGATCTTGTATAACCATTAAAAACGTAACATGGTACCAGAGCTACCCTGAAAGAAGTCTTTGTGGAGCCAAAACACTGCTACAACTACAACTATTGAAGATTAGGGTTTCATGCTTGAAAACCCTAGAAGACAAAAACTAGTCATGTTGGGACTTTCGCTACAATTCGAGATTAGAGAAGGCTCAGGAGCTGGAACTTTTACATGCCAAAGATGAAGTCTTGATGTACCATCTGTAAAAGTTTCAACCTCAGATTCGCTATAATCTAGGAGATATGATTCCTCCAACTCAGGGTTCCATCCCCTCCCAAAATTCATACTTAAACAGGTGACCTAGGGAGAATTGCTATATCTCGGGCTAGGAAGGTCCAAATGAAATTTCGCAAGGTGTTGTAGATAAGACATAGACTGTAGTTTCTGTGGTAAAAGTTTCAGATCCTGAAGGTGAAACAATGACATGTGGCAGTTCGTACAAGTTCGCTATGCTGAATAGTTCCGAAATAAGTTACCTTGGGAAAATTTGCATAAGTTCCAATTGGTGAAACCAATTCTGCTCTAACTTGTGGGGTTGGAAAGAAGACAGACCAGGCTACCTCAGTGCGAAGTTTCAGACCCAGAGGAGCAGTAATTTCAAAGATACAACAGAAACAAGATTAGGCAATTTTGCAGTAGAAATTGAAGAAAACTAGGGCATCAGATATTTTGTAGTTGTGTTCACAGTTTTGGGAAAATGAGTATACTGCTCAGCTTTCCTTGAGGACGTGCATCTTTCTATCCAATCAGATCTGAAAGATACCTAAGTTGAAAAATTAGGTTTTCTCTGTTAAACCCAAGGTCCATCAGAAGCAGTCTTCTAGAAAAACTCTCAAGCTAGCATCAAGTTGAAGCCATCTCGTTGGTAAGTTCTATCCTCTCTATTTCGATTTGAGGTGCTCATTTTTATCATGATGACAAACAGTACCAAGCTTGATAGCAAGCTTGAAGAAGCCAAGAACCTCTGAGCATGGAAGTATAGAGTGCTTCTCCTACCTGAAGAAGAATGAACTGGAGAACTATGTCAAAGAAGAAGCTGTAGATCCAAAGGGAGATGAAGACAAAGCACAAGAAGGATTTAGTCAAAGCCAAGAGGATTATTTCCGCCTCCATTGGATCTCATATGTAACATCCTTGTAGACTCCCAAAGATATGTTCGGTACAATGACCGGCCTGTACTAAAGAAAGAATGTCAACAAAAAGATGACACTGAGGAACCAACTGAAGAATGTGAAGATACAAAACCCAGAAACCATGTAGTTCCACTTTACAAGGGTTCCTCAAATCGAAGGACAACTTGAAGAAGTCAAATAAAGACATCATGCTCACACCGATGAAGATTCTTCAAGTGACGAGGAATGTGAATTCTACTGGTTCCTAGAATCAGTAGAAGGATCCAAGACATGAGGATCAAGAAGGAGTCTACCAAACAAACAAAAGAAAAGTATTTGAATTGTCATTATTTAGTTATGTTCAAGGAAATGTTTTATGTATGATAGAATGGTTGCATTAATGACAATATACTACTAATATGCATGTTATGGGTAAGTAGCCCATGGTGCTATGCAACACTCCATTGCTACTTATCTAGAATGAAACCTCTTTGCTGACATATTGGGATAAGTGCACAATCTCAATGATGTTATGGTAGAGATAGAAGGCATCCGAAAAGCTTCATAGTTGCATGAATGTTGTATTGGCTAAAATAGTTGCATGATTATATCGTTATGCATAAGAATTTGTCATTATGCACGTCTTATGAAATGTTTCTAACCATGCAACTAGTGTATGTGACTTGTAGGAAAGGTCGTGTACAACCGTCTACAAGAAAAGGAGGATAAGACTTGTTTCGAAGAACAAGTGATGACAGTTTAAGATTCACTCCAATAAACATACATGAAGATGAACCTAAAGCTCGCAGGGTCAGAGACACCATGACGAAAGAAAGAGCTTCAGGAGAATACAAGAGAACGGTAGATCCACCTCAAGAGATGAAGACCACCTTGGGCACGAGAGATTATTCAAGATGAATGACGAGATTTTCAACTAAAGTAAGAGGCCTCGGATGTGGCACAGTTGAGTGACATCATTGATGCAGACTCTTCCAGCTATGGAAGAAGCTATGATCAAAGAGTACCAGTTGATCATGGGGAATGATGTCTAGGATATGGTTTCGAGACCTGAAGGGAAGTTGGTAGTGTCTTCCATGTGGATCTACAATATCAAGCATACAAAGCAAGGTTTGTGGTTTGTCTCAGGAAGAGGGAGTAGATTGTGGTACGTCATACTCCATTGACTAGACACACTTCTCCAGTGAAGCAGAAGTATATATCGAGCAAAGAACCACATGTGCAGAAAAGACTTTGTACGAACTCAGAAGGCTCCCACAGATAAACACATCCAGTTACATAAGGAGCTTGAAGATCACCTAGAGTGATGAATATCTTAACCTTTTCTACAAGGTTGAAGATGGAAACCTATAGAAGACAACAAGGTCATGGATGGGTGCAAGAGGAACTTTTCAACAAAGTTCAAGATAAAGGATCTTGGTATCTAGTAACCTGAGATGGATACAGATTGGTAGTAGAGGATGCTACCTGTCACTCCAGTGCAGAATATTTCGATACATAGAGTACAACATGCAGAGGGAAGATGAAGCTTTGTTTCAGGGGGAGTGATTGCAGAAGATCTCCGAGTTCGACATGGTACGACATGATGGACAACTTCTTGATGGACTAAGGCTTTACCAAGAGTAAAGTGGGTTCCAACCTTCAAGGTTGAATGCGGAAGACTGGGATATGTCGATGACCGGGCAGGATGAACTCATTGTAGATGGAAAGAGTAAGTGCTAAGGCCAGAAAGAGCACCTCAGGATGTTTGGGATTGGGTATGATCTCATGAAGAGGCCGAGTACATTACAACATGTTCAGCCTGTAGTGAAGCAATGCGGCTTCACAAAGTATGTTGTGGAAATCTTAAGAAGATTTGATATGTTGGATTGTAAAGCCATGGCCACACCCATGGATACCAACCTGAAATTGTTATTTGATGAATCATCAGAGTTAGTGAATGTGACCCAGTACAGACATATTATTGGGTCGTTGATGTATCTGACGAATACCAGGTCAGATATATGCTTTGTTGTGAACACCCTGAGTCAGTATCTAGTTAAGCCTAGATGTGTTCATCTGACAGTTGCAAAGCATGTAATAAGGTACGACAGGCTTTGGACTACATTATGATAGAGATCATGAATACAAATTGTATGGATATACGGATTGAGATTTGGCAGGAAGTGCCGCAGACAGAAAGGGCACCTCAGTGGATGTTACTGTCTGGGATCCACCATGATCTCATTGTTTAGTAAGAAACAATCCAGTGTTGTTCTCAGCACGGCTAAAGTAGAGTACATAGCAGCTTGCTCTGCTAGTTGTGAAGCGATATGGCTTCGAACACTGATGTTAGTTCTATTTGATCTGGAGTTGGATACCACAATGGTTCTATGTGACAACCAGCATTGTATAAAGATGACAGAGAATCTTGTGTTCCATGATAAATCAAACCACATAGAAATCCAATATTTTTACATAAGGGATATGGTACAGAAGGGAGCTATAAAACTTTAGTATGTGAGTACCGATGGGCAAGTTGCTGATGTGTTGACCAAGCTTCTATGACAAGCTTGGTGTAGTTCGAAAAGACTTTCCTCGCAAGGAGGAACAATGATGATGATACAGACTTTCCTCGCAAGGAGGGAAGATGAAGATATGGACCCTTCTCAGAAAGGAGAAACAAGTTGAAGATATAGACTCTCTTCGGAAAGGAAGAACAAGTCAAAGATAGAGACTCTCTTCGGAAAGGAAGAACAATTCAAAGATATGGACTCTCTTCGGAAAGGAGTAACGGGTCGAAGATATGGACTCTCCTTGGAAAGGAAGAACAAGTCGAAGATATTAACCCTCCTCGGACAATGGGGGAGCAGGTTGATGATATAGATCCTCCTTGGAAAGGGGGAGTGATGATGAGATTGTCATTGATGACAATGATGCTCCAGTATGAAAGAGGCCAAGTGTGCCTGAAGATGTTGACGAGGTCTGACATTCACTTGTGGACGATAGTATCCTCTCTTGAGGATGGTTTTGCGGGAAAAAACACTCTGCTCCTAAGAGTGGTCCTTACTAGCTAAGGATGGTCCTGCAGGCGTTACTCTCGCATGGAGAGTGTACCTACATTCATATGTAGATGCCGTAGAATAACATTCCCTTGCGAGTGGTCCTAGCCTTAATGCTAAGGGTGCTCTACGATGAGTCCTCACAGATGCTAGATCTGCAGTAGCAGATGTTACTCTCGTATGGAGAGTGTACCGTAGAATAACACTCACTTGCGAGTGGTCCTAGCCTTAATGCTAAGGATGCTCTACGATGAGTCCTCACAGACACTAGATCTGCAGGAGTAGATGTTACTCTCGCATGGAGAGTGTACCGTAGAATAACACTCGTTTGCGAGTGGTCCTAGCTTTAGTGCTGAGGATGCTCTACGATGAGTCCTTGTGGACGCCGTAGTCTAACACTCGCATGGATTCGTCCTAGCTTTAGTGCTGAGGATGTCCTACGGTGAGTCCTTACGGGCGCCAGATCTGCAGTGGTAGATGTTACTCTCGCATGGAGAGTGTACCGTAGAATAACACTAGCTTGCGAGTGGTCCTAGCTTTAGTGCTGAGGATGCTCTACGATGAGTCCTTGCGGACGCCGTAGTCTAACACTCGCATGGAGTGGTCCTAGCTTCAACACTGAGGATGACCTATGATGAGTCCTTACGGACGACAAGTCCTGCATTCACGTGTAGACGAGATCTACATCCAGTTGTAGACGATTCAACTGGTCGATACTATGGACCCTCCTCGTTAAGGGGGAGTAGGTCGATGGAGGATTGCATTGTCCTTGGACTCATGTCCTAAAGTGATAGGGATTGATCATCCCGCAAAGAGATCATGTGTACTGCAGGTAGTGTTGCTGCAAAGGATCGAGAAGATCGAAGTGTTGTTGCAAAGGATCGAGAAGATTGAAGTGCTGTTGCAAAGGATTGAGAAGATCGAATTGCTGCTGCAAAGGATCAAGAAGATTGAAGTGCTGCTACAAAGGATCAAGAAGATCGAAGTGTCGTCGCAAAGGATCAAGTGATCGTGTGCTGCATAAGATAAAGACTCAGTGTCGTAGAAGACAATGCTCCAGTACTGAAGACATTAAAGAGTAACTGTTCCAGTTGTTGATTGTGAAAACTTCCTATGACGTATAGATGTATTCCCTTGATACCGCTGAAGATGCTCTCTCTTGTTACTCCTATAGTTGATGATGATGTTGTTAGTAGAATACCTTTCTCGTTAAGGGGGAGTGTTGAAATATTGTAACTTCAAAGAATATTCTACTGATGTAACCCAAGGGAGATGTCTTATTCCTCCGTCAGGATGTTACTATTGTATTTGGTCTTCAAAGAGTCAAAGATGTCTTATTTCTTCCCCATGAGGGTTTCCCAGGATAAATCTTTGTGTTCTTTTGTGTGGTTGTACTTGTCTATCTTTCAGTGATTCTTTTACATATGGTTATGATGTTATAATGCTAAATGTTATCAGATCTTGTATAACCATTAAAAACTTAACAAACAGTAGGTGCGTTTAGGTGCCCAAATCACAGTATAATATAAGCGTTACGTTATATGACTTGGAAGAAGTAACTATGCCAAATAGATCAACAACCACAACACTCCAATTAAGAGGACATTTTATGCTTTTGCTTGTGTGGAATTGTAAGTCTGTTTGTGAACTACCGTCCAATTGAAATATTTGACATATAAAACACCATTCACTTCACAATAATTGCAAGATAATTATGCCACTGAGTATCTACCTGTACAACACTTTGTCCACCAATATCATCATAAGACATTGCATATAATTTTAAAAAGGTAGTGTGAACAAAGTACAGGAAACAAGGTATATAGTCCTCAAAATATCAACCACAACAGTAAGCTAGTAAGTCATGTAAATAGTACTATAATTACTTCATATTAACCCACTACTGAGCATTAATTTCACCCTTCAATTCACCAAGTGATATGTCTAATTTAGGGCTAACTTTTGGATTGCTGTTGCAGGTCTGTTATAGGAGCAACAAACTTCAAGGTTGGAAGATCACCCAAAGAGAATCCTCCTAAGGGTTCGGTTTTGGCCTTGAGAGGCTTCTAAGGAGGAAAACGTGGTAAAGGAAGGGAAAGCTGGGCCTAAAGTGGCAACGCTAGGCCTTTAGGGGAGAGATTAGGGATTGGTTTTTGACAGTCTGCAATTTTTAAAACAATGAGCAATGAAGGGGGTTGCAACTAGAAAGAGGAGGGACAAGGGGAGGAAAAGGAAGCCATAGGGTTGCTAGGTGAGGGAAAGGAAGTTTGGAGACCTAGCGAGGTTAAGGAAGAAGTCTAGAGAGGAGACCGAGGGTTAGTGCAAGGTTTGCAAGGGGAGTAGAAGAGGTAGCAATAGGCTTAGGGTTGCCTTACAGGGCAGGCTTGAGGTCTGTTAGGGAAAGGTTTGGAGGGAGGAAGGAAGAAGGGTAGGTTTAGGGTAAAATTAGAACTGTTTTAGAATCTTTTAGGGCAAATTTTGAGATTTTTGGAATTTTTTGTATTTTTAGGGTTCCCTATAATTCCGCCTTAGGGTTTTAGGGCTCTAGGGGCTAGGCTGAATTTTTAGGGAAGGAGGCCGAAATTTTAGGGAGGCCAAGAAATGCGTTTAATTTTTTATTTTTAGGGTTTTCAACATAAAATTGTAGACCTAAATTTAACCTAAAACTAAGCCTAAACTAATCCTAGAACTAGGTTTTTTTTAGAAGAGAAAAGGTGTGAAAACCAAGGGAAACCCTACCCTAGCAAAATCCCTACCCAACCTAGGGCTTCTAAGGAGGATGGCTAACCTAGTGAGGAAGGGTTCCTAGGTCAAGCAACTAGCCTAGAAAAACTAAGGAAAAATCCTAGGGCACCCTCACAAGGAGACGTGCCTCAACTTGCTAAGGTGACAAGAAGGTAATGGCCTATCCTAGGGCAAAGTGCAGCTCTAGGGATACCACTAAGACTTGAACATGCACATCCACCAACATCCAAATAAAAAGGTAAGAGGCCTGACCTCTTCGTGCTTGTGTTCGTCCTACAAATCAAAGCATCACCAAAAGCAGAGATTCACCAAAGAATTACTAGAAAATAACTTGCATTGACCAAAAAACTTCCTCAAGAGGAGCGCATCCATCCAAAGAAACCCTAACAGGGGTAAAACAAGTGCACAGTGTATTATCCCATAAGTTCTGTCTTTAAAATGAAAGTGAGGAGATCTATTTCTATGATCTCACACTCACTTTTTACAAAATATCTAGGCCTACATGCTTTTAAATAAGTCAATTTGAAATTATAAAATGTCAACTGAAAATTAAAAGAAAATAATAAAAAAATGTAGTCTAAGGTAGGCTACTTGGGGTATTTGTATCCCTAGGTGCCAAAACACGCTCAAATAAGCGAATCATTCTGAACGAAAGGCTGGAGTGAGCTGGAGGGAGGGCGTTAGACCCCATCTAACCCCTAGAATGCTGTAAAATCCCTCAATGCCCTCCTCAAAGCATTAAAAGGCCTGGTACGGAGGATGACTTCCTCTAAGGAGATGAGGCCAGGGAGAGCAAGTCACCACTGATTGAAGGGCTAGCAGGATGTCCAAGTGGCTGGGAATGAAGACGAGTGTCTTGTAGCTGAAGCAGAGGCCACTGGATCACGTAAACAGGATATGGAGCCATGTGACCTAGTGGTCAACCCTTAGGGGCCCTGAACACCAATCTTGAGGTAAACAACCCCTATAAAGGGCAGTCAACAGTGCCATTAAGCCATAGTACCCCTAAAGGAGGACCAAAGGGCCCAACCATGACCACCATTGCTCAATAACACCCCTCAAGGTCGAAAAATTGGCCCTCTCTCCCTGGGGTACACCTAAAGGTGCGCTGGGTACAGGTGCAACGTAACACACTGTTAACTCCAAGATCTACACAAAAGATAAGTCCAATCACCAAGCACAAACCTTAGGGAAACTTGAGGATATCATCTAGTGTCACCTCAGAGGTCGTTTTCCTCAATTTAGGTTGGTTCTTCCCCAAGAGAATGGAGGATTCCCCAATAATACTACAAATTTGTCCGTGCAACGCTTGATATAAAAATAAGATTTCACCATGAGATTAAGGAGTCATAAACATTTTAGCCTCAACACTTTCTGCTTCTAGGAGCTGTGTTTGCACTAGATGTATCTTCTAGTCCCATTGACCTACTTCTGTGGTCATTGTTTGGACATTAATAAAATTATCTTATCTTATCTTATAACTAGAAATTTCCATCAGCAAAAATCTTCAATTATCGAAGGTTACATCAAGAGTTAGGGATGATTTTACCTCAGTGCCAGCATCCTCTTATTGAAGCAATAATACCCTTCTACAAAGATTATTTCGGCAGCAAAATACAATCGCAATCCTTGCAAAACCAAAGAAATGGAGGAAACTTACATTGAGCTTAAGCCGTAACTCTTTCCTCCCAAGAGATCTTCAACTAAGCTTAGAGGGGAAATCCCATTCATCCAACCATGCTTTTGCAAATGAGAGCTCTCTTCCTTTTATAGAGCTTTTCTTCAAACATTTACAATAAACTATCATTGAGTAATTTCTAGATCCATGAACCTTCTAGAAATAATAATATTAAAAAACATAAAGAAGGTCTAGAAGCTTCCTTCATGCTATGCGCTCCTCATTAAGGGTGAAAAGATACACAAAATTGGGCTTGATTTAGTCTTTGCTGCCACATGTCACCTTCCTGGCTCGGGTTCTCTCTAAGAATGACCATCTAAATAGCAAGAGAAGTCAGAAAAGGTGGAGTGCTCCATTAGAAATGGTCAAATGCGGCTAGGGTTTGGAAGTGGCAGATTTGAAATCACCATAACTCCCTCAATATTTATTGGAATCTCTATTATGACCACAATTTGAAATTGTCGTGGCTACTTTGCATCTATTGGCATTGGTTTGACAACAATCTGGGCACTCTTCAAAATATATGTACTCTTCTTTGGAGAAAACATAAAGGAGCTGTTCTAGATGTTTCTAAATGGAGCTTTCCTCACAATGTCTTTTTTTATGCCATGTGATATGAATGCCAAGTGTCATACTCTAGACTAGGGTGTTCCTCTTCTTTTGTATATGTGACCCTTGATTATGCCATAAAAACCTCCAAAAATCACCTAAGATGATGGGCACTCCCTTTAGGGTAAGATTTGACCGTGTAAGAGGGTGCTTAGATGACACTTGTCATCCTATCATGAAGGGCATTCTCATCAAACCTTCTTTGCCTTGTAGATGATGCCCAAAGCCCCACCAGAATGATGAGTCATGCCTCAACATGTGTAGAAGCGCCTTGTGTAATGTAAGATGAACTCAAGTTGTGAGGAATGCCCCCAAATATGTAACTTTGCCTTGGGAAGCATGAAATGCCTCGAAAGGTGTTCCTCAATGGAAGAATATGCATTAAAATATGTAGAAGGTGCCCCCAAAAGGTGAATCACTGCTACATATGCAGCACTGTCTTCAAATATGTGAACACAACTATCAAACATGCTTCAAAAGCTGTTAGAATTTAGCATCTTCCAGTCATGTGAAAGAAAAGATAAACCCAAGCCACCAAAATACTCATGTCCTGATGCAATGCTACTGAAAAAATGTCTCAAAAAATGCAAACTTGACTTACATTTTCAGGTGGTAACATACAGGATGGCTGTAGAGAAGTTTGAACTTGTGACAAAAAGCTAGCTGTTAGTAAATCCTTGTTTGTCCAAGATTGTTGAAGTTGAATGTCGATTCAAAGTTTCCTCTTCACACTTCAATAAGTCACAGACAAGTTCATGTTTGCAAGTCTTTGTCTGAATTATGACAGGTTTCTTCTCTCTCTCTCTCTCTCTCTCTCTCTGGGACAGGGGAAGCAGTGGGATGGGGGTTGTTAGGTAATCTTTGGTTGGGTGCAGTTTCAGTTTCTTTGAGGTTGACAATGGTTAAGTTTTAAGCCTCATGAAGTATTTGATGATGCATTTTGCCATCTATGTTATTCGTGGGTTTTCTTTAATGTTCTTAGAAATTTATAGGAGGTGCATAAGCATTTTAAATATTTGCAACACTTGGGCAAAACAGTTGTTAAGTAAATAAACATAACTAAAGGCATACAGTGGAAATCTTTGGCCATTATTGAGAAGGATCTTGAATCCAGGTAACAGTTTTTAAATGTAGCAGTATAAATATTGTGGACTAATAGGTGTCTTTAACACACAGTGCAATCTCTGGCAACAGTTTGGGAGGAATCTTGCTTTTTTATAGTATTTTTTTTTCCTTGTAACAGAAATAATATGGGCAACGGGTATGGTCTTCAACCAAGTTTTTTTTTTTACCAGGGGTAAGTGGGGTTTGTGGGTTATTCTTGAATTGGGTGCGTTTTCAGTTTCTTTGAGGTTGACAGTGGTTAAGTTTTAAGCCTCGTGAAGTAATTGATGATGCATTTTTCTATCTATGTTAAGGGATTTTCTTTAATGTTTTTAGAAATTTACAAGAGGTACATAAGCATTTTACATGTTTGTGACACTTGGGTAAAGTGGTTATTAAATAAATAGATTAACCAAAGGTGTGGCAATCTTTGGCCATTGATTAAAAAGGATCTTTTGGATCCAGGTAACAATTGTTTAAATGTAGTGTCACAAACTGAGTGCAATCTCTGGCAATAATTTCAGAGGAATCTTGCTTTCTTATAGTATATTTTTTTGCCTTCTAACAGAAATAATACGAGCAACGGGTATGGTCCCCAACCAGGGTTTTGGTGACCATGACAGGCTAGAGCACAGCGGCCCTTTGGCATCTGCTGGTCTTATTTCAAATGGTTCTGGAATGGATTTAGGGAGCTGGGGAGGTCTCCAATCAGATGTAAAAAATTTGCCCCTTTTCCTTTTAATATCCTTTGACATAATTATTTCTTTTTGCATGCTTTTGATAATTTTGCTCCATGATTTAAAATTTTAATATATTATGCATTTTTCATTTTTTTTTTTCTAAGAGTAAATATAAAAAAATGTTATGCTACTCGAGCATCTCTTAAATTTCTTAAAGCTTTAGTATGATGATGATTTTTCTTCTTTAACTAATAGGAAGATCAAAGAGAGTTTTAGCATTGCACAAATTTGGATTGTTTTTTGATATTTATTATTTTTTTTCTCTTTTATTGAAGGAAAACTAGACTCTAAGATTGGTATGGAACTGGAATGTATGTCACTGAGAAGATCCCTGAGTGTCATTTATTGAGAAAATTCATGCCACTAGGAGACAATCCCAAGAATATTACAATAATTCCTACAGAAATGGTTCATTCTGTAAGAGCACATTTTGCAACTGCCTTTGGCCACATTGTCTTGAAGATGGTTTCCTATGCTTTTATCATCTTTTCATTATTGGGATCTGTTTATTTTAGGCCGTGCCTGTATCCTTCACCTACAATCATTTTAGTGATATCAAAGTCTGAAGAACTTACTATTTAGAGATTGTAATGTCTCAAATTTTGCGGAACTGTTTCAGTGAGAAAAGTAATTAAGAATTGAAAATGTGTCTACTTCAAATCTTAGGAATGGTAGACTTGAACAATATTGAGGGAAACAAATAATTCCTAATTATGATTAGCGGATTATCCAAAGGATATCAATGGAAATTACAGATGGTACAGGTGAGAATCTGAGATATTTGAAGTGAAAATACATGTGGGCAGATAAAAGCTGAAAGAAGGACGAGCATTATTTTTACATGGCGTGTTCTCCCTCTCAAGCAAGGATTCGCAGTTATTTTTCGGGAAGAACATCCTTTAGCAGCAATCTACTGATGAAGATGAGATAAGTTAATTATATTAATGATAACTTGAGAAAGCTTCCTTTGACTTTATTACGTGTTGAGTATTCACCTAACAACACCTATCAAGAGGTTGTGTTTCCGCCTTTCACACACCTGGGGGGAACGTGGCAGAAATCTTCAAGCCACTTAGTGTGTCCTTGGGGGCAAGTCTCGAGTCAAGGCTGTCACCTTGTTCTTGACTCCTCCGTTTAAGCCAACTACTAACGAAGCCAAGGGGGGTAGACCCTATTAAAAGAAAATCTATGGTTTTTAGTCTACGAAAGAAAAGACTAAATCTAGGAGTTAATATGAAATGGATAAAATAACACAACAGACTATTGCAAGAAATAGATCACATCAACTGCATATGACAATGTAAGCACCATTCACAACATTTTGCAATAATTGATATAAGCATTGAAAGTAAAACAGACCAGTGCCAATGAATATGGAGTGCTTGTGAAAGTGGAGTGTTGTTGTGTCATGTAAGTATTGTAGTTGTCTCGTTGGTCAGTTTTAAAATTATTAATGAGTAATTAAGGGCGTGGGTTAATTGTGGGTTTGGCCCAACAAGTCAAGTCCTTTCGAACTGAGTGCTAAAGCGGTAATACCAAGTGTCCAACGGGGTGAGGATGAACCTGCTTGGAGTAGCCCCCTGACTCTGTAGTAGTTACCCTTTGCAACCTCCCGAGTTCTCGAGAAAATCACTTGTGTGGATTTTCCTATTAAATCTAGTAACTCATATCCCTTTCTGATACAACCAACTAATCAGACAAGCTGTAGTGGTGTAGAGCATATGGGAAATGAGTCTTGGTAATTTTTTAAGGATTTTAAACTTGTGTTCTTGTTAAAAATAAAAACCTCCAGGAATCTCTTTCAATCCAAATGGACCTCAATCGGGAAAGCGAGGAGGGGTTGATTTTAGATAACAGAAAAATGCCAGAAACAATCACAGATTATCTAACTAGTCCTACCATTACTTTGAATTTGTAAAAGATATTGAAATGCTTACGATTCAAAGTATACAATGCTACTAAAAACAACTAAATTAGAAAAAACTGGGAAAATCACAAAAACACAAAAACGCAGAATCCCCCCCGGAGGGATGGGGAGTTGGCTCGAAAGAGCCTACTCAAACTTGCTTTTTATTACTCGGTTACAATGCTTTAGCAGAAATGCTCTTTGGTCCTCGTTATCTGGGATCCAAAGGCTTACAAAATATAAGGAAAAGAAGCCTAGCTAAGGGGGGAGCCTCCTGGAAGCTTCGGATGGCCCCACAAATTGGTTTTTGGGTAGCGTATCCTCTTTTTTTCGAACAGAGCTGCTAAAAACCAGCAAGCAAAGTTTAGTAAAAAGTGCCCAAAAACACTTTAGAAGTGTCTTTGGACAACACAAAAAATACTCAAAAAATTCTAAGTTAAAATGATAAAAAAAACGGGCAAAAAAGAACCAAGGAAAACAAGCTTTCCTTGGGATCTTGGGTTGCCTTTTAGGCAGCCAATATGATATGCAACTAAGTGCTAGATTTGTTTTTTTAAACCTCG